>CADDIJ020002953.1:0-106219 GCA_902809745.2 Tetradesmus lagerheimii
AGGAAGCTGCAAGCAGCTCAGCTCGGGCTGTCACTCTGAGGTTTCAACCCCAGAAAAACCTCTGTGCGTAAGGTATGACATTGGTTATGCTAGCATAACCGTCTTCCTTACGACACGCAATTTGGCTGCACTCTGAGAATCTTCGGGCATGAATGCAGTATTCTAATCAGTGTTGGTGACAGCAGTCTATACATCTTCCATTGTAGAGGGCAGGCTGAACATGCTTCGCTGACTCAGCAAAATGCTGATACAGACGCAAAGGCAGCACATGTGTAAATGTGAGTAGTGTGCTGGCTTTTGAGAGCACTGCATGTCATCAGCATGAAGCAAGTATGCACTGATGTCAATGCTCACCCAACAGCCTGGTAGTGTAACTGCCTCGTGCTGACAGCATGCAAAGCAAGCACGCAAGCAGGTGTACATGTGGAAAGCAGGTCAAGCAATAACACACAATTGTACATGGCATCATCTGCGAATCACCCGTAAGCCATTGCCTCGCAAGACGGTGTGCCAAGCAACAAATGGCTGACGTGTGAGCAGCTGGTTCCTACACCGACTAGGTATTCTAGCGGTAGCAGCAAAATCTGCCAGCGCATCCCAAAATGCACCAACTGCTGCGCGCACAGCAACTTGTTCAACTAGTACAGGCACACTCAGCCTGTGCGAAACCGCCCAAGCAGCTCTGCGGCCAAGATCAAAAGCGTGTATTGCAGCTATACACCCCATGTCCCAGACAAGCTGATGCATGTCAATGTGAGGGGCACAAGCCAGCCACAAAGCGCTGCACGGCAAGGTTGCCCCTGCTGCCAGCATATGAAATGCTCTCAGCTGACTTTCCACCTCACGTCGAACAGCAACAGCTACCGGACAGGTCCAAAAGTGATGCTCCACGTGGCCTCCAGTGGCCGGGTCGACCAGCTCCTGTAACACGGCTGCGTCTGCCACCAGCAGGTCCCAGCCCACATAAGCCACTACAACCTTGCCGGCTTGCTGGCGCTGCTCACTGCGGCTCCAGAACACTGGGAGGTTGCCCCCCCAGTTGAGGCCTACTCCTGCCTTTGCCACAACTGCCTCCACGCACTGCGTGAACACGCGTGCTTGCTCATTGGTCACCTCCTTCTGGCCGATAAAGCCTTTCTGCAGCTGCAGCACATCCTGCTGGTGCAGCGACTTGGCAGTGCGCAGCACAAGGTGGGCAGGCATGGCATGGGTAGCCTTGTTGGCTAGGTGCAGCTGCTTCTGCTGCTGCTTTGTGGTGATGATGGCCTGCCGTCGCGCTGCCTGCTGCTGACGCTGCGACAGCACGGTCTGCTGTTGGTTCGGCTGCTGTCCCTGCTGTTGTGAGCGCCCCTGAGGGCGCTGTTGCAGCAGTTGCTGCCACTGAGTGCGCTGTGGTGAGCGCTGCGCTGCTGCTGCTGCAGCAGCTGATGTGCTGGCCTCAACCGCGTCGACGAGCGGAGGGGCAGCCCCTGCTGGTGTGTTGGGCACGCCGGGGGCCAGGCCAGCCTGCTGCTGCTGCTGCTGGCCTTCGTGCACCGCTTGCACCTGCTGCTGCTGCTGCTGTTGCTGCTGCTGCTGGTGCGGCCGTGCAGGTTGCTGCTGCTGCTGTTTAACCCCATCCTGAGCTGCGCCCGGCTCAGCTCGTGCCGCAGGCGTAGGTGCGGGTTGTGGAGCTGGTGCTGCTGCTGTTGCTGCTGCTGCCGCTGGTTTGCCTGCAGCTGCCTTTGCCTTCGGTGTACGAGGTTTGCCCATGCTAGCTAGCTGATATAGGATGGTGCTTAAGCTCAATGTGAAGTAAGCGGAGGCATACGATATCTCCGGGAGCGGGGCTCTGCCCCTGAAGAAGAAGAATCTTCGGGCATATAAATACTCTTCGGTTGCGTCGATGACGGGGAGCAGAAGAAGCGATAGCAAGGTTTCGAAGGTTTCGAAGCCGGCTTGTAAACCGTAAACAGTAAAACAATTTTTTAAGAAGAAGAAGAGGGGTTACAGGGTGCCCAGAGTTGGAAGAAGAAGAGGGGTTACAGGGTGCCCAGAGTTGGGAAGAAGAAGAGGGGTTACAGGGTGTGAGATAGAGATAGAGGGGTTACAAGGTGTGTTCATGCGGCATACGCCACCACAGACACCTGGTAAAATAGGAAGCTGCAAGCAGGGTTACAGGGTGTGATAGAGATAGAGGGGTTACAAGGTGTGTTGATGCGGCATACGCCACCACAGACACCTGGTAAAATAGGAAGCTGCAAGCAGCTCAGCTCGGGCTGTCACTCTGAGGTCTTAACCCCAGAAAAACCTCTGTACGTATGGTATGACATTGGTTATGCTAGCATAACCGTCTTCCTTACGACACGTAATTTGGCTGCACTCTGAGAATCTTCGGGCATGAATGCAGTATTCTAATCAGTGTTGGTGACAGCAGTCTATACATCTTCCAGTGTAGAGGGCAGGCTGAACATGCTTCGCTGACCCAGCACAATGCTGATACAGACGCAAAGGCAGCACATGTGTAAATGTGAGTAGTGTGCTGGCTTTTGAGAGCACTGCATGTCATCAGCATGAAGCAAGTATGCACTGATGTCAATACTCACCCAACAGCCTGGCAGCATAACTGCCTCGTGCTGACAGCATGCAAAGCAAGCACGCAAGCAGGTGTACATGTGGAAAGCAGGTCAAGCAATAACACACAATTGTACATGGCATCATCTGCGAATCACCCGTAAGCCATTGCCTCGCAAGACAGTGTGCCAAGCAACAAATGGCTGACGTGTGAGCAGCTGGCTCCTACACCGACTAGGTATTCTAGCGGTAGCAGCAAAATCTGCCAGCGCATCCCAAAAGGCACCAACTGCTGCGCGCACAGCAACTTGTTCAACTAGTACAGGCACACTCAGCCTGTGCGAAACCGCCCAAGCAGCTCTGCGGCCAAGATCAAAAGCGTGTATTGCAGCTATACACACCATGTCCCAGACAAGCTGATGCATGTCAATGTGAGGGGCACAAGCCAGCCACAAAGCGCTGCACGGCAAGGTTGACCCTGCTGCCAGCATATGAAATGCTCTCAGCTGACTTTCCACCTCACGTCGAACAGCAACAGCTACCGGACAGGTCCAAAAGTGATGCTCCACGCCTGGTCCCACAACTGAACATGCTGCACACCCCGTGGTGAGGTGCATACGCTGCGCAGTAGGGAATGCATTCAATGCCAGGCGCCATGCTGCCTCTTTGTAATTGTTAGCCACTCTGATCTTCCACCAGCGGGACAACACCAGCTGCACATCAGGGAGCTGGGTACCCGCAGGCAATCCATCCAATGTTTTAACACTGTTCAAGTATGCAGCATGACGGGGAGCAATTGCATCTAACGCAGTGAGACGTTGCATCCTAGTGGCAACAGCAACAGTAAGATCTGCCACACGAATTACGCTGTTGGTATCCCCTCCATGACGCTGCCAACCCAGATCTGCACACAACGCCTCACGCGCTAACAACAACTCATCAGGTGTCAATGCAGCGAGCTGAGCCGTAGTTTCACCAGCAGCATAAGCTGCTGCCATGTGTGTGCGTGCGGCACCAACCCACTGGATGGGAACAAGCGCAAGCAAAGCTTGCACGCGCTGACGTGCCAGCTGCCTGTCAGAATACTGTACCTTGTGGCATAGCCATGGGCCCCAAATGTCACGCTCATACGCAGCACGTTGAGCCTGTAACCCAGGCAAAGCACACACGCGGTCCAGTTCGGATGAGAGCAGCACAGCTTGGCCAACAGTTTGCAGCTTTTGCAGCTGTAGCAAGCCAAACGCAGCCACACTTTCAAGACCAACCACAACTTGCCTTCGCTGTGCAAACCACTCCCAATCCTGAGAGACTGTAAAAATAGGATTCGCCCACAACGGTGCGTGCAAGCATAACCCTGCCACATCCAAAGCTTCTGCACCTACATGTCGGAGCGGCGGTAGAGCCCGCAGCCCCATCGCAAGTGCACGCAATGCAGAGGGGAGGCACACATCCGCAGGAGCAGATGGGAAAATATGATGTCTGCCACACAACAGCAGCCCCCAAGGGCTGCTGCTGGTGGCACGTGTGCACGGATCTGTAGCAGCAGCCCAACAGGGCCACAGCTGCCGCGCCACTGCCACCCAAGGAGCAGTACCCCCTTGCAGGAAAGGCAGTGCTTCACACGCCCACCTCGACAGCAGATGGTGATGAACTGGCAGTAACCCAAAACCACCCTGCGTTGGATGCGCTGCCATGCACTCCCCAGGAACTCCAGGGGCGCGCCTCAAATCATCATCAGGCCCAAACCAGCATCAACCAGCGCTGCTGTCCATGTACCAAGTTTGCCTGAAACTGCCTCAGGCAATTGGCCCGCAAACTGGGCCGCATACAAGAGTGTGGATAACGCATAGGCATTGGCAGCGAACGCCCTACCAAAAGCTGACAGTTTAGAGATGTGGCTGATATTCTGCATGCAATGCCGCACCACCTCCATCCTGCCATCCCAGTCGACGCTGCTGTTGCCTATGCTATCAAAGAACACACCCAACGATTTTGCCTTTGCAACAACCTGCATAGCCCCCAACGCATGTGCTGCCCCATCTGGCGCTGCAGCCTGGTTAGGCTGCTGCCCTACATGCAACAAGAATGATTTGGTGGGGTTCAAGCACTGGCCAGAAGCTTTGGCAAATTCTGACATGCATGTCATAAACGTTGGAACATCAGCAAGCGATAACAAAAATACCTCAGCATCATCAGCATACTGTGCCGTTGTAAGCTGCTGACTAGCTGCCACGATGCCTATGCCACGCTGCTTCAAGTAACACAGCAATGCTTGACCAACAAACAGGTACAGCAAAGGCGCCAAGGGACACCCCTGGCGCACCCCAGCATTACAACGGTAAAAGGGGCTACTGAAGCCATTCACTGTAGCACATGTATGTGTACCAGACAGTAGCACTCGCATCCAACCCACAAATCCATCCCCAATGCCTAGTGCTGCTGCCACGTCATATAACAATGACCTATCAATTGTATCGTACGCCTTGGCAAAGTCTGTGAACACAACCATTGCCATGCGCCGCTCCTCGTGCAACAGAGCAGGCAACAGCTGTAACAATCTGATGCTGTCCGCTATCCGCCTGTGTTGCAAAAACGCTGACTGTGCTGGGTGTATCACATCCCCAGCAACTGCAAGCAAGCGGTTGGCCAGAATCTTTGCCAGCAATCTATAATCGTAGTTTAGTAATTGAATAGGCCGGAAACACGGATAGAGGGGTTACACGGTGTGTTCATGCGGCATACGCCACCACAGACACCTGGTAAAATAGGAAGCTGCAAGCAGCTCAGCTCGGGCTGTCACTCTGAGGTTTCAACCCCAGAAAAACCTCTGTGCGTGAGGTATGACATTGGTTATGCTAGCATAACCGTCTTCCTTACGACACGCAATTTGGCTGCACTCTGAGAATCTTCGGGCATGAATGCAGTATTCTAATCAGTGTTGGTGACAGCAGTCTATACATCTTCCAGTGTAGAGGGCAGGCTGAACATGCTTCGCTGACTCAGCAAAATGCTGATACAGACGCAAAGGCAGCACATGTGTAAATGTGAGTAGTGTGCTGGCTTTTGAGAGCACTGCATGTCATCAGCATGAAGTAAGTATGCACTGATGTCAATACTCACCCAACAGCCTGGCAGTGTAACTGCCTCGTGCTGACAGCATGCAAAGCAAAGCCGGAAACACCCTGCCTGGAATGTATGTAACGTGACGGGGTCTATAGGCCGGAAACGAGGCATGGAGACATCGCCTTTTGGGGTATCGTTACATTAGCTGAGCGGGTCGGTTCCGTAGCTCAGTCGGTAGGGAGCCGGACTTGGGTGCGGAAGGTCCTGGGCTCGAACCCCACCGTGCTCGTTTCGTGGATGAGGACATCACGCTACCTCGAGGGGGAGGTATGTAACGTGACGGGGTCTATAGGCCGGAAACGAGGCATGGAGACATCGCCTTTTGGGGTATCGTTACATGGAAGTACCACAACCCATCATGCATCCACAGACCTGGCATCACGTCATCATAGTAGTGATCCTTCTCATATCCAGCCTGAATCTCCTCTTTCAAGTTGCTAGGCACAGATGCCGTAGCAAGCGCAATTGAGGCGAGATCCGGGCGCCGTGACAGAGGATCTGACAAATTCTTAGCTCCCTCCTTGTAAGCAATCTCCGTACACTGTAGTACGACTCGATCCACTGACTCCACTTGGCCTGTCGTCGAGAAAGATCCTGCTTCTTGTTGAACCAAGTATGATTCAGGTGATCAGAGTTGACCTTGAAGGGAACTCCTTCCAGATAGCAACGCCACTGCTGTAGAGCGTAGTAGATTGCAAGCATCTCCCGATCTCCAGTGGGGTAGTTGCGCTCTGTTGGCGAGAGCTTCCGTGACAGATAAGCCACGGGTTGCAAGCCCTTGCCCTGATTTTGAAGTAGTACCGCTCCAAGCGCAAACTTGGAGGCGTCGGTGTAGACCTCATAAGGCAAGCTCGGATCAGGCGTCACCAGTACAGGTGCGGACACCAATGCCTTCTTGAGCTCGTCGAAGGCCCGACCTTCTACATCATCCCGCCAGTGCCACTTGATGCTCTCCTTGGTGAGCTCCGTCAACGGGTACGCCTTTTGAGCATAGTGCTGAATGAAGCGCCGGTAGTAACCAGTCAAACCGAGAAAACCTCGCACTTCACGCACAGTGCCAGGTGTCGGCCACTCCGTAACCGCTGCCACCTTCTTGGGATCTGGCTTAATGCCGTCGGCACTGACGACATGTCCCAAGAAGTCGATTTCGCTGAGCCCAAATGCACATTTGTCAAGCCCCACATAAAGCTGATTCTCCCTCAAAACCGCGAGTACCTTAGCCACGTGCTCCAAATGCTCCTCAGGTGTCTTGGAAAAGATCAAGATGTCATCCAAGTACACCACCACGAACTTATCAAGATATGGCTGCAAAATCTTATTCATCAAATGCTGAAAAGTTGCGGGTGCGTTGGTCAACCCAAAAGGCATAACCTTCCACTCAAAGTGACCATAACGCGTCCGGAACGCGGTTTTTGGCACATCCTGCTCAGCAATGCGGATCTGCCAATAGCCACTCTGAAGATCAAGCTTGCTGAACATCGTCGCCCCATGAAGCTGATCCATCAGCTCGTCAATGCGAGGCAAAGGATAGCGGTTTTTCACCGTTATCTTGTTCAGCGCCCGATAGTCAATGCACATACGAAGCTTACCACTCTTCTTAGGAACAAAAAGAATGGGTGCTCCATACGGCGACTTGGAAGGTTGGATGAACCCCATGTCAATCAGGTCCGTTAGTTGTCGCTTGACCTCCGCCAGCTCCAAAGGGCTCATGTGATAAATACGAAGGTAAGGGGGCTTGGCACCAGGCTCCAGCTCAATCTCATGTTCCACACCTCGGGATGGAGGTACACCTTTTGGCAGTTTGCCAAAGATGGCTGAGTACTTGTGAAGTACCCCCTTCATCCGTTCAACCCACTCGGGATCCCCCGAAGGGAGAGAGAGGTCATCTATCGCACGGATAGTTGGGTCCTCCTCAACCTCCTTGAGGATGGCAAGGTAAGCAATTGCGCCCTTGCGTAACTCCCGCTTGAGTTGAAGTGCAGACAACAAACTGACACCGGGAGTTGTCCTCTCGATGTTAGAGGGTTGCTGCAAGGTGTATGTGACGTCCCTCTTTTCAATGGTGATGGTGTTAGACACCCAGTCGATGGCAGGGTTGTGAGCAGTCAACCAAGGCTTGCCAAGGATGATGTCGTATGATGCCAGCTGAGTGACGGTAAAAGGCCTCCGGTCCTTGAATTGTCCAATACGGAAACGTAGGTCAGGCACGACCGTCCCCGCATCTTGCAGTGAACCGTTGGCGAGCCTCACTTGACGTCGATGGAGCTTGAGAGTAGGCAATCGGAACTTCATCACCACCCTCGGATCGTTGTAGTCCTCACTCGCACCTGAGTCTACTAGCACATCAAGCACCTCGCCGCGGCACTTGGCCTTCAGACGAATGAGCTCATGGCTAGCAGGCTCAAGACCACCTAGCTCCATGGCGGTGCACGAGTCTTCGGCCTCGGGTGCAGTGAGTGTCTCCAGCTCCTGCTTCGCCGGCAACTCCTCCTCCCATGGCCTTGGCTTCACTCCTGTGTTCACGGGCGGATCCCACAGGATGATCACCGGCCAATGAGAAGCTTGCTCCACCCACCTGTCCCCGGATGGGATAGAGAACAAGCCCTCCGTTCCCGCAGGGTACTCGTGAATTACCCTCATCCCCTGCGTCAGCTTCCACCACGGCTTCCTGTCCCACTTGGGCAGGATAAACACGCCGCATGTCGTCTCCGGTGCGGTCTTCTTACAATCCAGGTAGTGCCTCAGATATTGGCCAGCATGCCGGAAAGGCACATTCAGCCATACTGACTCGCCGCTGACATTAGCCTTGCGGAAGTCAGTGAAGCCCTTGTAGAACTTGTCAGCCTGGGCAGTCTCCTCACGTGCGCAGGCGTCCACTGAGAATGGCCCGTAAGCATCGGCGTACTTGACCTTCTCCAGGCGGTTGAACAGCCAGTAGGTACAGTCCCGCAGTCGTCCACAACGACGGGTACCCGCTTTTCCCTGGGCTGCACTGGATGCTCCAGGCTCACTAGGCCTTTGTGAGCCTTCTACCTGGCGTGAGTCTCTCACAGGCGCACGGGGCTGAGCCTGCTCAATGCGCACAGTACGACCCACACTACTGCACGCGCCCTTCAGTTTGACCGTGCAGAGGTGTCCCCATCACGCTGCTTGTACGCTTGCAGCTTCTTGCAATCCCGCCGCTTGTGCCCTGGCTTGCCACAGTAGAAGCACTTGAGCGGCTGGTTCCTGGGCTTCTGCGGCTCCATTGCTCCGAGCTCCATGGGTGCCGGTCCGCCCCTTGCAACCGCTCCACGGTTGTTGCTGCCCATGTTGACGAAGCGGCTGTTGCCGTTTCGACCACGCTCCCACACCATCGAGTCTGCCTTAATGGCAAGCTCCACGGCGTCATGCAGCGTGGTTGGCTGCTGCAGCTTGACGTGAATGCGCACCTCCGGCTTCAGACCGCGGATGAAGCGATGAATGCGGTCGTTCTCGTCCATGTGCGGCAGCTCCAGCATGTAGGTGTTGAACTCCTGGGCATAGGCGAACACGCTACGCGTTTGGGTGAGCCGGTCAAGCCTCTCCCGCGCGTCCACCTCTGGTCAACAGGGGTGAAACGGGCGATAAAGGCCTTCTTGAACTCATCCCAAGAAGCGTAGGGCTGAGCCTTGCCCACCGCCACAGCCTGCTCATGCTGGCGGTACCAGTTGAGGGCTGAGTCCTTGAGGTAGGCCGCTGCCACCGTCACAATGGAAGAGCTGCTGAGGTTGGCGCCCTCGGCCGCAAGGTACGTCTCCATCTTGTGGCACCAATTGACAGGGGTAGGCTGCCTGCCATTGGTCTCTGGTGGCTTGGGGAGCTTCAGCTTGCTTGTAGGCACAGCACTGGTCTGCTGCTGCAGCATCTGCTGAAGCGCGTGCTGAAGCTGAGCCACCTGCTGCTGTAAGGCCAACATCTCCGGCGACACTCCAGATCCCTCCATGGCTGCTTAGCAAGCGGACTCACAATCAGAGACGCCCTTGGCCTTGGCCTCCTTAGTGATGTGCTCCTCTATTGCCGTGTGAAGAAGATTCCGGAGCTTCTCCTGGTGTGCGCGGAGCTCTGCCGCCTGGGCTGCCCGAATGCGCGCACAAACGTCTTTTAAAAGGGACTAGCTTGCGCACCTCCTTCTTGAAGCACTGGGGCTTCACGGGCGTGGCTGAGGTTTGGTGAGGATGTTGAGAATCTTCCGGATGCGCGGAGAGTAGGTTGAAGACTTGGGAATTTTCTTGGCTGGATGCTTCTTGATGTTGGTGGAAGGCTTAAGGCAATGATAGTCGGTCTTGGCAGGAAGGTTCCGGATAGGAGTAGAAGTGACGAACTCCACGCCGTTGAGCTCAAAGGTTGTCCGGAACTTGGCGACGCTTGGGTGCGAGGGAGGCTCCAGAAACTTCACCTTGGGTACAGGCTTCTCCGGATTATACTTGCCTGGTATATGCCGGAAGCTTGTAGAATCTCCAGGACTCCTCGGTGTTCGTAGACAATCTCAGCTACCACTTGTCACGCCTTGTCGGCGGGTCCTTTGGCAACTAAGGTCTTCTATAGCGATTCGACGTAGGCCGAAGTTGTATAGAAGGCTCAGTTAGTTACCAAGGGAAGGCTTCACACAATAGACGAGGCTACGAGGACTTGAGAGGTCGGATGGAAAGACTTCTTGAGTGAATACTTCTTGTTGAGTGAGGAGAGGCCCCCTCTATTTATAGCCTTGGCGAAAACCTACAACGCCTCCTCAACTGCCTACAATTGGAACATTCTGGACCAAGGAAGCTTCTAGACAATCCTAGAACATACTACTTCCGGAAACATCTACATCCTTCCGGAGACTTCTAGAACTTCGGGAACATCTGGAACCTTCTGGAAACATCCAGAAACTTCCGGTTCCTTCAACCTTACACTTCCGGAGACTTCTAGAACTTCGGGAACATCTGGAACCTTCTGGAAACATCCAGAACCTTCTAGAGCCTTCCAGAAACTTCCGGTTCCTTCAACCTTACACTCGCCAACGGTTCACTGCAAGATGCGGGGACGGTCGTGCCTGACCTACGTTTCCGTATTGGACAATTCAAGGACCGGAGGCCTTTTACCGTCACTCAGCTGGCACCATACGACATCATCCTTGGCAAGCCTTGGTTGACTGCTCACAACCCCGCCATCGACTGGGTGTCTAACACCATCACCATTGAAAAGAGGGACGTCACATACACCTTGCAGCAACCCTCTAACATCGAGAGGACAACTCCCGGTGTCAGTTTGTTGTCTGCACTTCAACTCAAGCGGGAGTTACGCAAGGGCGCAATTGCTTACCTTGCCATCCTCAAGGAGGTTGAGGAGGACCCAACTATCCGTGCGATAGATTACCTCTCTCTCCCTTCGGGGGATCCCGAGTGGATTGAACGGATGAAGGGGGTACTTCACAAGTACTCAGCCATCTTTGGCAAACTGCCAAAAGGTGTACCTCCATCCCGAGGTGTGGAACATGAGATTGAGCTGGAGCCTGGTGCCAAGCCCCTTACCTACGTATTTATCACATGAGCCCTTTGGAGCTGGCGGAGGTCAAGCGACAACTAACGGACCTGATTGACATGGGGTTCATCCAACCTTCCAAGTCGCCGTATGGAGCACCCATTCTTTTTGTTCCTAAGAAGAATGGTAAGCTTCGTATGTGCATTGACTATCGGGCGCTGAACAAGATAACGGTGAAAAACCGCTATCCTTTGCCTCGCATTGACGAGCTGATGGATCAGCTTCATGGGGCGACGATGTTCAGCAAGCTTGATCTTCAGAGTGGCTATTGGCAGATCCGCATTGCTGAGCAAGATGTGCCAAAAACCGCGTTCCGGACGCGTTATGGTCACTTTGAGTGGAAGGTTATGCCTTTTGGGTTGACCAACGCACCCGCAACTTTTCAGCATCCGATGAATAAGATTTTGCAGCCATATCTTGATAAGTTCGTGGTGGTGTACTTGGATGACATCTTGATCTTTTCCAAGACACCTGAGGAGCATTTGGAGCACGTGGCTAAGGTACTCGCGGTTTTGAGGGAGAATCAGCTTTATGTGGGGCTTGACAAATGTGCATTTGGGCTCAGCGAAATCGATTTGGGACATGTTGTCAGTGCCGACGGCATTAAGCCAGATCCCAAGAAGGTGGCAGCGGTTACGGAGTGGCCGACACCTGGCACTGTGCGTGAAGTGCGATGTTTTCTCGGTTTGACTGGTTACTACCGGCGCTTCATTCAGCACTATGCTCAAAAGGCGTACCCGATGACGGAGCTCACCAAGGAGAGCATCAAGTGGCACTGGCGGGATGATGTAGAAGGTCGGGCCTTCGACGAGCTCAAGAAGGCATTGGTGTCCGCACCTGTACTGGTGACGCCTGATCCGAGCTTGCTTTATGAGGTCTACACCGACGCCTCCAAGTTTGCGCTTGGAGCGGTACTACTTCAAAATCAGGGTAAGGGCTTGCAACCCGTGGCTTATCTGTCACGGAAGCTCTCGCCAACAGAGCGCAACTACCCCACTGGAGATCGGGAGATGCTTGCAATCTACTACGCTCTACAGCAGTGGCGTTGCTATCTGGAAGGAATTCCCTTCAAGGTCAACTCTGATCACCTGAATCATACCTGGTTCTAACAGGTTCAACAAGAAGCAGGATCTTTCTCGACGACAGGCCAAGTGGAGTCAGTGGATCGAGTCGTACTACAGTGGTACGGAGATTGCTTACAAGGAGGGAGCTAAGAATTTGTCAGATCCTCTGTCACGGCGCCCGGATCTCGCCTCGATTGCGCTTGCTACGGCATCTGTGCTTAGCAACTTGAAAGAGGAGATTCAGGCTGGATATGAGAAGGATCACTACTATGATGACGTGATGCCAGGTCTGTGGATGCATGATGGGTTGTGGTACTTCCAGGATCGCGTGGCTATCCCAGCAATTCCCGAGCTCAGGAAGCGCATTATTGCCGAGTGCCATGACTGTCCAAGTGCAGGACATCTTGGCCACACCAAGACCCTGCAACGTGTGGCCAGGAGATTTTGGTGGCCGCACATGAGCCGTTCTGTCTATTCTTATGTTGTGGCATGTCCTTCATGTCAGCGCAATAAGCCTGTGATGCAGCGACCTCTTGGTCTTCTGCAGCCTTTACCTGTGCCTACGGCAAAATGGGAGCAGATTACCATGGATTTGATCACAGATCTGCCTGTTACCAAGGAGGGGCATGATGCGGTGGTGACCTTTGTGGATCGCCTGACAAAGATGGTCCACTTTGCACCCACCACTAAGACTGCAGGAGCGGAGGCGATCGCCAACGTATTTGTGCGTACATGGTATAAGCACCATGGTTTACCTCGTGTCATTATCTCTGACAGGGATCGGCGGTTTCTGAGCCACTTTTGGAAGGCATTGTTCAAAGCTCTTGGCACTGAGCTGCGGTTTTCTACAGCTTTTCACCCGCAGACTGATGGCCAGAGTGAGCGTGCGAACCGCACCTTGGAAGAGGTGTTACGCCACTTTGTTTCACCTCGCCAGGATGATTGGGACGATTACCTAGATTTGGCGGAGTTTGCTATCAATGATTCAGTCAGTCCTTCTACGGGCTACACGCCTTTCTATTTGGCGTATGGTCAGAATGTGTCCTCACCTATTGATTTGGCAGATGTGATCGTGCCAGCAGCGCAGATGCGTGCTCAGGAAATGACGGACGCAGTTGAGCATGCCAAGGCCAAGCTTCGGGAGTCCCATGAGCGCCAAGCGCGCGCAGCCAACAAGGAGCGACAACACTACCTGTTCCAAGTCGGAGACAAGGTGTAGCTGTCCACAATCAACCTCAATTTACCATCCACGATGAGCAAGAAGCTCGCAGCTCGCTTCATTGGCCCCTTCACGGTGGAGAAGGTCATCAATCCGGTGGCCTACAAGCTGAAGCTTCCTGCTTCTCTCAAGATTCACCCTGTATTCCACATCAGCTTACTCCGGCCATGGAAGGAAGATGCGCAGTTCCCTGACCACAAAGGACACTCTGCACCCGTGCTCGTCTACCCTGATGACGACCAGTGGCTGGTAGACAAGCTCCTTGACAAGCGGCGTGAGCGAGTCGGCCGGCGCTGGATTATCAAGTACTTGGTCCGTTGGCTCAATTGTGGCCCAGAGGATGGTTTATGGGAGCCAGCAAGCAACATTGAGCAGAGCTTGATAGATGAGTATGAAACCTCTCATCATGCAACCCCAGAGCAGGCGGTGGCTACCCGCAGCACACGCAGGCAGGTGCATCGACGTGGCTGATGGGTAAGCAGCGAGGAAGTTGCTCCTTGGGGAGGGGGCATGATGTAAGGTTGAAGGAACTGGAAGTTTCTAGAAGGTTCTAGAAGGTTCTGGATGTTTCCAGAAGGCTCCAGAAGGTTCCAGATGTTCCAGAAGTTCTAGAAGTCTCCGGAAGGATGTAGATGTTTCCGGAAGTAGTATGTTCTAGGATTGTCTGGAAGCTGCCTTGGTCCAGAATGTTCCAATTGTAGGCAGTTGAGGAGGCGTTGTAGGTTTTCGCCAAGGCTATAAATAGAGGGGGCCTCTCCTCACTCAACAAGAAGTATTCACTCAAGAAGTCTTTCCATCAGACCTCTCAAGTCCTCGTAGCCTCGTCTATTGTGTGAAGCCTTCCCTTGGTAACTAACTGAGCCTTCTATACAACTACGGCCTACGTCGAATCGCTATAGAAGACCTTAGTTGCCAAAGGACCCGCCGACAAGGCGTGACAGCTGTAGTACGCTGGCCGGCTGCCGCCGCCATTACCGTTACTGGCTGCTGCGGCTGCCAGCCGTCATCGCTACCACATCATGCACAGTGTGCTGGTAACAGCTTCACTCCGTCAAACTACTCCGGTGACTCGGCCTGGAGCCCAATTCTCGATTGAACCACAGACGCCAAACACGATCTTCGCGTAAGCGAGGCTGAATGCAGCAAAGCAGGCACCTTACGTGCCAAAAACAGTAAGGCCAAGGAAAAATAGAAGCAGAGGGAACGGGGCATGCAATTGTGGCATCATCCAAGCAGGCCGCGGCCCAGAGGGTGACGGGCGCGATCCTGCTACTAAGGCCTCTGATGACCACGCTTGTATCAGGAAAGTGCCTGCTGCATGTTTTTTTTTTCTACAACCCAGCATCGACAAACACCACTGAAGGCTTCAACAGCCTGTCGTCACCCAGTGGGTGACCGGGCCACGGACAGCGCCTTGTCACATCGTATAAGCTGCATGAAAGCGTATGCTTGCATAATCTTGCGTCCTAGGAGCACACACGTTGCTGTTTCTCGGCTCAACGGTTGCAAGCGTCACTCAACCACAGTTTGTAGCACCACGTGCTGGCCACTAAGCCAGTGCAGTGACTGCAGTGCCTCCGGGAGGCAATAAGCTAATGAGTTTTTCCATCAGAACGCATTGTTGAAGACACAGTCACGAACTTTTGTCGCAGCTGCGCTTGCTCATGAGGCGTGCCAGCAGCATGGGGTTTGGCAGCAACTGAGAACTCCAGGGAGCAGAGGATCCTCTCCGGAGAGCAGAGGAGCCGCTTGAAGTACGTATACGCCAGTCTCATGCGGGAAATACAGATGGGATCTGTACCCGTAGAAAGATTAAGAATTTTTTCGAAAGGAGATTAGAAAAACCAATGGCCCACGCTCCTCGTGTCTTTGTTCGGCTCTCAATTGTCAGGTCATTAGCAGGAGGACCAGGTAGATGAAACTGAAACTCGAGAAACCAGCGCAGAATGGTGCGCACAATGGTTTCGAGGGCACAAAGGCCGCGGGCGAGCAGCAAACAAGCACTTCTCCCCTCCATGACCTCCCGGCTGGGGCGGACAGGTTCATGTGTGTAGCTGATGTATCTGACTGCATCAGCATGTTCAGCACGTCGTAGCTGCCCAATCTAGACCAAGTGAATTTCCAGGATTTTTCGGCTACACGCTATAGCTACACGCTATAGCACCATGACCAACACAGACCAGAGGCACTGCAGAGCTGCTGCAGAGCGGGCTCTGCAGTGACTCTGCAGCCAGTCTGCTGCCACTCTGCGGCCACTCTGCATGTTCATTCTGCAGAGTGCATGATATTCTGCATGGTTCTGCATGACTCTGCAACGACTCTGCAGTCAGTCGTTACATTCTGCATCTCGCTCTGTATTCATCACGCACTGAAAACAGCGCAGAATAACGCAAATGAGCGCATATACATGACGAAAATGTATAGAAATACCCTCACAGCCGAATATGTGCGGGGCCGTAAACGTGCAGCGCGCTGCGTGCTGCGGCAGGACAGCAGCAGGGCACATGCTGCACATGCTGTACTGCAGGCACGCACAGGAGCAGACCTGCACTAGCAGTGCAGTGCTACCTTGCCTTTGTTGCATGTAGGATACTATAACAACACATCCAATATGCCTACAACTCAGGCACATGGCCATGCATGCACATGCACAGCTGCACCAGGTGGACCCTGCCAAGCTGAGAGCGACATTGCCACAGCACAGTGCATTATTTTTCACCAGACGTCACAGCCAGCCCTAGATGTACTGCTGAAGAAAACCTTAAACCAATTCCATCATGCTCTTTGATATATACACTACGTTCCAGAGCTCGAGATAGCTGATGCAGATGCACCTCCAGGCTGTCAGTACATGATGATGATCAGGCTATCAGTACATGCGTGTGCACCACATCAGGCGTCGTCGGAACTGTCGCCATCCTCATCGATGGTGCTGTCAGACTCAGCCTCAGGTTCATCAGAAGGCAGTTCATGCACCTCAGCGGCAGCTGCAGCCTTCTGGGATGGTGCGAGCTGGCGGCCTGATGAGCTACGGCCAGCGCGCGGCACAGCTGCAGCAGCTGCTGCTGCTGCTTCAGCAGCAGCTTTCTTGTTCATGTGTGGCGCCTTGAACTGCTTGCCTTTCTTGATGCCGCCCGACAGCAGTTCAGCCTCGCCTCCGCCCTTCTGGGCACGCCCCCGCTTCTTCTTCTTCTTCTTGTCCTCGTCCTGCAGCACAGCAGCAACAGTAGCAGCAGCACAGATATGTGAGCAATGCAATCCTGGTTGCGGCTGGAGTGGACGTACCTGCAAGGGGTGGTGAAGGCCAGCAGCGCAGGCATGTGTGCTTACATATAATGTACAACTGTAGACTGCATGTCACCATCATTTTGGCCGTTGCTGGCACAGCACAGATGGCAGGGAAAGCAAAACAATTAAGCAAGATGAGGCTGCTGCTGCTGCTGCTGCTGACAGTGATGCATTTGCTGCCTTTCACACAAGTGCTGGCAGGCTACCAGCAATGCAACAGGCCAGGTGCACCCTGTGCTGTTATGCCAGTCATCACCGCTCACCCTCTGATCAGATCCTCGATGCGCGCCAAGTCATAGCTTGGGAAGTCCTTGTGCATGGCGTCCTTGACAGCCTCGTGTGCTGTTGCCCAGAATAATGCCGCGTCCTCTGGCTGGAGCTTCACTGACTTCCTGCCTGGCACTGGGTAGAGCACTCCAGCGGGGCTCTGCGCGTACAGCCGGTCCACCCTCTCTTGCATGACTCGGGTGAAGGCCTTGTCGTCAGCCTTGCGCATTGAGGTCTTGGCCTGGTCCTTTGCCTGCAAGAACACGTACAAGTGCAAGTTGCATGCATTAGTGCCTGCAGGTGTGGCAGCTGTACAGCTGCAGCTGCACATTGCACTGCCTGGGCGCTCGGATCGTGCTTCAGGAAGTCAACATCCCTACTCAATTGTCCTAATCATTGTTCAAACGCAGTGGCTGTCGGTTGCAGCACGCCTGCCGGGTGGTGGGCGCGCAAACCACCCGCTGCACTGTGCTCAACAACAGAATCACGTAGAGCGTGTCAGCGCCGGCAGCTCACCTTTTCCTTTTCCTTGACATCCTTCCACGCCACATCGAGTATCAGCAGCGTGTAGGGCTGCCCAGATGGGGCGGTCACCTCGCGACAGTTGCCAGGGAACAGCCCGGCCACGGTGCCAGAGTACACTGTCGTCATGAAGTGTTCAATCTCCACCAGTTCCTTGCCGAAAGGACTTGCAACGGAGAACTGCGGGTCCTCTGCCTTGTCTCGCCTCGCCTGCAGCGTCTCCACTACGTGCCTGGCTGTCCGCTGAGCTGAAGAAGACTCTTTAATGATCGCAATGTGTTCATGATCAACAGGAGTGCTGGAGAACTCACAGCGCAGCCACACTGCCTTCAAGTCAACATCGCCCATTTTGCCTCAACAACGCACACAAAACAAGGGCCTTTCCGGTGCGCAACAAGCAAACATTGAAATTTCTTACAGAACATATTGACATGCGTGAACAGGCATATCAACGGTGCCGGACGCTGTACCAGCTTCATTGTTACAGTCAAACCTGGACCAGCGACGCTGGCACAGCACTGCTGTGGGAGCTGAGCTCCTAGGAAAACGCCAGATCCTGTAATTCGGTGGATCGCAGCATGCATTGTGCTGTACGTCGACTGGCATGGGCAGACCCCAGGGGGAATTTGCCTTGCTCAAGAAAACGCAGGACGGCAAAGGCTGGATCTGCAACCATTGCAATAAACCTTTTGCGTATTGCAAGTCGTGGTGGCGCATTAGTCCGCATGCTACGGGAGCCTGTGCACCAGCTGGTGCAGATGGTAAGTATCGGAAGCAGCAGCAGCATGTGATTGGGTTTGGCAGCTCTTGCGTGCACCTGCTGCACGCAATTACAACAGCAGCCCGTGATCCCGTCACTCCTTTTCATGTTCTGCTCTGTAATCAAGCCCGCACCTGCATGCAGGGCGTCACAGCCATGATGCGCAGCATCCTGCTGCTGCTGCTGCTGCTGATGCAGCTGCTGCAGCTGTTGGGTCGAGCCTATCACATCCTCTGCAGCAGCAGCTGCAGCAGCATCAAGGGCATCAGCAGCAGCAGCAGCCGGTTGACGGGGCGCTGGCACGCATACTGCAGCAACTGGACAGCGTGGAAGATGCACCTGATAGTGATGATGAATGCAGCGAAGCAGGCGACAGTGAAGCAGGCAACATCGAAGCAGGTGACAGCGATGCAGAGGAGTACGTCACTGTGCATGCAATTCTGGGAGACAGCGGGGAGCAGCTGCTGCATAGCCGGCTAGCAGGTGCTAGCTTGAGCTTCGAGCAGCAGGTTGCTGTGCTTGACTGCTTCGATTTCGGTGCCCAGCTTATGTCAGATGCCCTGACAGGCAACAGCAGCGAGGAAGAGGAGGACGAGGAGCTTGATGCAGAGGATGCTGAGCAGCAAGCAGAAGCTGACATCCAGGACGCTGAGCAGGTGTGTGGGGCTTTGAGAGAGAGAGAGAGTAGTTACATGTGGGTCCAGTCACCATCTCAGATGGTATGAGCCACCCCAAAATGAGCACAATGTCAACGCATGACGAAAGAAGATGAGCACACAATGTAGCCCATTGAGGCCATCCGTTGAGCACAGGGTCTCTCCAGATTGAGCATAAGATTATATCTGCGGTGTGTCAGTGACACACCACAATCAGCCAACAGCATGTGCTGAAGAAGCACACCAACCAAAAAGCATGTTGTCAAGATCACACAGCCAGAGAGATAGGCAGGGCAACTAAGGCGGCAAAAAGGCGGCAGCAAACCAATAATGTGACAGGATGCATGTGTAACTCGTCAAGTAACCTAAACTCATCACGGGCTAGGAGCAACAGCGTCTAAGGCGTCATCTACAGGGACATAACCCTCAGGCCGAATTGGCACACTTTGATGGTCAGGGGACAACCCCAGCAACACTGAGCGATACAACCACATCTGATAAACCACCACAGCCAAGCCCTCTTGATCCTCACAGTCTAGAATGCGCGGCACCAACTCGTTAGCATAGCGATCTACAGTACCCGCAGGATAGAACACACTAGGGCAGGCACCGCGCAAGTGGACATATGCAGGGCATTCTAGCAGAAAGTGTTTGAGATCCTCCACATTGTCATAGGTCCCAGTCCGGGCGTGCACGCGTGTGCGCCAAACTGCTCGGCTAGCTGCAACAGGATTAGCACACGAGCACGGTCTACACAACCGCTGCTGCCTGGGCACCCGAGGGCGGGCATGTCTACCCAGCTGCACCTCCAACTGTGCAGCCCCAGTGCGAAGCCGTGCGAGGCACTGCAACACCCGGAACGGCAAGCATAATTGCATGTATTGAGGTTGTGTGTTGCGGTCAAAAGCAGCATCAGCCTCCATAGGATGCACCCAGGCAGCATGTGTACACATAGTAACATGATTGCTTGGTGCTGTTCTTGGGTCAGCATCCTCCGCACCTGCATCGGCCCACCCCTGCTTAACCAAGCGTGCAAGGGCAGCAGACACGGCTGTAGCATGCAACTCAAGCCCACATACACTTGCAGCCGTCACCCCGGGCCCACGCCATGCAGCCTGCTGTATAACACCAAGGCGTTGCATAGTGTGCAGCAGATAGTATGTCCAGCAAGTTTTGCAACCACTCAATGCTAACTCCACATCCGACACCCACGCAACCCGCGCAAGACGATCAACGGGCATGGCCTAAGGCGTTCCCACCAGCGCGCCGCCAGCACAACCCAATGGTGCTGAACAGGCGAGCGGTGAAGATCGCGCATCAGCACATCAATGCTGGAGCGTTGCCCAGCCCCAGTCATGTAGCGAAGGAATGACACATGCACCTTGTCAGCTGCAGACATGCGCCACCCTGTGCGCCTGAACAAGCCTGTATGGCACAACTCGGGGCCCCACACATGAGATGCGTATGACATAACAGGCTCAACCATGATGTCAAACATGCGGCACTTCATGTCGTATTGTGTGATGCGTTGCTTACGGAAGCGGCCCAAGAGGGTATGCATGGCCTTGAGCCCAGACGCTGCCAAAGCATCAACTGCCGGCTGCAGACCTTTGGTCTCATGCAACACTGCACCAAGGTATGTGTAGCTGCTCTGAATGCTCAGGGGCTGACCAGCATACGTGAACGCAGTTGAGCGCGGGCGTGGCACACGTTTGCCACGGAACACCACCACACACGTCTTCTTAGGCTGCATGTTGACTTCCATGCCAGTGATCTCACAAAACAACTGCAAGCAATCCAACAAGCATTGCGCGTCTGCCGGCGACTCAGCAATCAAGCAGCCGTCATCCGCATAGAGCAAATCAGGCACATGAAGAGAGCCAACCTTGGGTCCAAGAGGAGCAGAAGCCCCACCTGGAACAGGCTTGCCTCTAATTGTGATCAACTCGTGCAGCATCTCAATAAACAACCCAAACAGCAGCGGGCTCAGCTCACTTCCTTGCTTAGTACCAAGGCACGTATCAATAGGGTCACCCAATTTGCCATTCACAGACACCTGTAGCTGGATGGTGTCATATAGACGCTCCAATAGAGACAAGAAGCGGCCATGGATGCCAAGCTGCCTGCAACGTGCCAACAACAAGTCTCTAGGAACCGTGTCAAAAGCTTTCTTAAAATCTATGAACACAACATACAACTTCTTACGCTGGTGGCGGGCCCTGTTAATGAGATGCGTAAGGGTGAACAACGCATCAATTGTGCCATGTTCTTTGCGAAAACCACACTGTGTAACAGCACGCACACCTAGGCTCTCCATAGTTGGGTCTAGGCGGAGGTGCATGAGGCGGTCAACCACACGACTATAAATGCTATACATGTAATGTGTGTGGCGAGAGAATGTCACACCATGTGAGGCCGCTGTATGTCATTTCCATGTCCTGCCAACCACATCGTGTTACAATGTCAGTAACATTGATGTCCAGGACTGTGCCAACGGGATAACAGATGGTGTTATGGTGGGTTTTAGGTTGGTTTCCACCCCCATAACTGGCCGTGTTATGGCTCCAACCATAGTCAGTTCGGTGAGACCAATAGTGTCTGGGATTGTCGGTGTTTTTCAACACCCGTTTAGAAAGCCATACCCCAGCTCTGCTCACCTGGCTCCTATGTTTTGGCCCCATAGCAGCAGAAATCCAGTGCATGCCCAATTACAAATATAATTTTTTTTCTCTCTTCATGACCACTAATTTGTATGACAAGGATACCAACACTATGGGCTGTGTAACTAACTAACTAACTAACTACCTCGCATGACACTGGACAACATTGTGCTGGGCAAGGGTGGCCTTAGGGTACTTGCCGCTCATGTTGCTGAGTTTGACCATGTGCGCGCTCATCTCAGATCTGGGAGAGGCAGAGAAGAAGCACAGATTTGTGGCAAGCATTCAGAAGCAACATGCACACCTCGTGCGTCAATGCTGCCAGGATCCGCTGACCTCTGCTCTCTTTGACACTTATGACCGGATGCGCACTGCTTCCTTGAATGCTGCTGCACACTCTGCAGAGTACGTGAGGGAAGTGGCTGCGGCCAACGAGGGCCTGGTCATGAGGGAATCCGCGGCACAGGCGACCAACGAAATGGGCATGATGCGATTTTGGGGCTTTACGCCAGCACCTGGAAACGGCGTTCGGGTGTAGAGGGCCATTTCGCGTGATGGCTGTACTTTGAAGTACTTTGAACCACAGGCATTGCGGTACGGGTATCGACCAAGTTGATGCGTTTTGTTTCTGATGATGTTTGGGGTAGCAGGGGGGTTTGCCGGCTGGTGTCTAGGAGCATTGCTGCGTATCTTGTGAAAGCTTAAGCTTGGGATGTGCGCAATAGTTGCAAACATAATGGAGCGGTGCTCCCTCTTTCTTCCGCCCTGGGGGGGGGCGCGGGGCCGATGACGTTGATGCTATGGCTTGATCTGGTAATTTGATGATGATGATGATAATGATGATAATGATGATGATGATGATGATGATGATGATGATGATGATGATGATGATGATGATGATGATGATGATGATGATGATGATGATGATGATGATGATGATGATGATGATGATGATGATGATGATGATGATGAGTGTGTGTATGCCATGAGTCATGTTACTGCACCGTTGCATCCTGTGAAATCTTGGTGGTCCCGTAGTCATGTTACTGCACCGCTGCATCCTTTGAAATCTTGGTGGCTCAGGAGTCATGTTACTGCACCGTCCGATTCTTTGAAATCTTGAAGGACCAACTGAGCTGCATGCTGCCATGGCTGGGACCAACTGGGCTGCACTCTGCTGGCATGTACACATGCCAAAGCAGCCTGTTTACCGCGACCAGGCACATCAAATAGTAAAATGAGGCTGTTGTTCGTTGTCGGGCATGTACGAAGGCTTCTTGAAGCACATAATTCGCTGCAATCTTGGCAAAATTGGTTGTCATGTCAGCTGCAGAGCAACAATTGTAAGTTCGTTGTAACGTTGTCAGGCTTCTTCTTTGTATGCTGTGGTGGTGAACATGCCCCAATCTTATGCCATAGGTTTATAGTAGCCTTATTGCTTCATCAACAGTGTACACCCTTGCATCTTCAAGCCAAACCCATCTATCGAACGCCCGAACGTGTTGCAGCCGAGAAGCAACGATTGCCATTAACCGCTTTTTCAAGTGCGCTACCATGAGATTTATCGTTGCGTTGACGGTGATCGTGGCAGCTTTGCTGCCTGGTGCTGGCAAAGTGCTGGCAGGTGAGGCCGCGGAAATGCTGCACTTGTAGGCCTCGCTATGCGTTCGTGCCCACAACAAACCACACATGTTGCCTTCTTACATGAGTCAATGGTGTTTGTGAACCGCAGACGCTATACCTGATGATCAAAAGCTCCCTTCCGACACTGGGGAGCTTCCTTCCCAGCAGCTGCTGCAGCCTGCTGTCGCTGTCAATCCACCCTTTCCACGGCCTTTCGCAACCGGAGGCCCCAGGAATGCACTATACGGTGCAAACAGACACATTGAGGGCACTGGAAACACGCCCCCCATCCACTGGGGCTTCCTTACTCGCCACAGTGTCACTCCTGCACAGCTGGTGGGTGGAAGCCTGTTTGCTGGCTACGCCGTTAGCTCTGCAAGTGTTTGATGGTGCTTATCAATGTTATCAGACAGCAGTAATGCTGCTTTAGTCATGTGTCTGTCAGTTCTGTACGCTGCAGACAGTCTGCACATGCACATGTGCTGCTGCTGCTGCTGCTGCTGCTGAAACCGTCAGACGGCATACCATATGTGTGCTGTCGCAACCTCACTACTACCCCTCTTTGCGATGCTACTATCAATAGCGAGACATGCTACAAAAAGTACAGTGGGTACATGGCGACTGGAAGCTGTAGCGACAAGCTCAACCCCTGCGACATAGGAGTGTGCTGCGCTGATATACCTCATGATATCTGCACGGACCGTGATCACTATGATCTGGGTCTGCGCAGCAACTGCCGGGCAAAGGCCCCGTTTTGCAAGGGCAAGACGTGCCAGGTCTGCAGAAGACTCAGCCTGGGAGCCTGCTGCATATGAGCCAACTTGAGCTCCCCAGCCAACTGCACAGACCGCAGGACTTACAGGGAGTGCGCGTCAGTCGTGACAGCCAACAGCCAGAGCCCCCGTAAGTCTTTCCTTGGGTTCTCATGGAACAAAACATGTGCTGAGGCAACCTGTGAGGGCTACGGCGCGTGCTGCTCATCTGAAAGGGACTATTACGGAAGTATCAGTTGGAGCTGTAATGCAGGTGCCAAATTCAATGCAACTTTTGAAAAATGTATCTTTGGCGATGGTGAATTTGACTGGACAATGGGTGATTTTATGCAAGGCTACACTTGCCCTGTGCAAGTGGGCCCAGCCACAAGCTGCAATGCACACATTGGTGCATGCTGCTACATCAGAGGAGGCAACCGCACACGTACGTGTGCTGACAAGGTAACACGGAGGGTCTGCAGCAGCAGGCCAGGCTATGTCGCCTTCACCGCTGATGCAACGTGCGACAGCATTGGCAACTGCTCAACGCCATCGGTTGGCGCTTGCGTATCGCCGCCCAAGCCTGACGCATACAACCTGGATGTCTGGTCCTGCATCGCTGGGGAGAGCGAGGCGATGTGCCAACGTTACAAATACGACTTCTGGTAAGCGCAGCACGCCCCAGGCTACTCATGCATCGGCTACAACAGCTCAAACCCTCGCGTCAACTCTATCTTGACGCAGCGGGGTGCTTGCTGGGTGCTTGATCCCATCACATTACAGAAGAGATGCTACAATAAGAATGCACGCAAAGTCTGCATGGCCAGGCCGGGCTTCCTAGGCTTCAACGCTGCCAAAAACTGCAGCAAGACTCCCACTGTGAGTTTGTGCTGCTTGCAAGGCGTGGCGACAATGCTTTTGAACCTTGTTATGTTGTTTTGGCGTCACATGCTGCCTTGCGCCTGCGTGCTGAGCGCATCATGTTCTACAGTGTAGCTGTTGCACGGTCGATAGCGTTTCTGGTGGCCATGCCACTGTGCATGCTCTAGATCATGCTGCTGCTGCTGCATGCAATGCAATGTATGCATTGACAACGCCTGCATCTCAGACGGCACTGTCACCCGCTTCATACACAGGTTTCCTGCGGAGCATGCTGCAGGTTCAAGCTCTTATCATTCATATCATGCTGCTGCGGCTAACTGCTGCACATGGGATGCACTGACAACTCCTGCGTCTGCGATCTCACTTCATCATCACACACCAACAACAACAGGCTGTGTACGGAGCATGCTGCTATCCTCCCGTAAGAGAAGAAGCCGCAGGTCCCACATGTATGGCCACCACTGAGAAAGCATGCGCTCTTCTGCCAGCAATAACTGCTTGGGTTGACAGCAAGCCCTGCACCGGCAGCACACCGCAAAATTGCACACAGGACATCAACGGAGCTTGTTGCTACGCCGTGCGCAAGGCAAACTGCGACTATCCGGATAAGTGCTACAGCAGCAAGTGCACAGATGGTGTGACCTGGAAAGCGTGCCTCGCAGCTCAACAAGGCAAACCAACTGCTGAGGGCGGACGCATCAGCTCCTATAAGTTTGCTGCAGGTGCAAAATGTGCAGCAGACCATGCCCTCCTCCGCCAGAAAAGGGGTAGGGGTGATGAGGGTCAAATGTGCTGCGTGCTGGTGCCTGTTGAGCCAGCTACTGGCTGTTTACAGCATTGCAGCTTGAGCCTCACGTAGCATGTGATGTTTGATAGAGAGGGCTTCGTAATGGTATGACTTATGTTATAGCCTTGGCAGTGCGCACGGTGACTTGAGGGGAGGCAATGATGTGCTTGTGGCAGAAGCTGTGATGTAACGGGTCGCTGGTGTAACTGCGCAGCGCATGCTGTGCCTGTCTGTTGAGTTGCATATATATGCTTTGTGCAGCCGGCCCATGATTGGACAGGCCCAGCCCTTTGTTCTACTCAGTGCTGTGATGGCATGCCATGCTTTGATGTGAAGATGCCTTTCTATCTGCCATGCTAAGCCAGCAGCTTCATATTTACTGCTGACATCAGCTGGGAATAATGTTGTGTTTTTCGTCGTGTGCATGTTCAGTGCTGTGGCTTGCAGCTAAAACACAACACACCACTTGAGGTGCAGCTTTCTGCATCAACTGCTTGCAAGCGGCCCTGCGCACAACAGTCACAGCTGCTGCTTTGCAGCGGCAGCTGAAGAAGCTTTCTTTTCAAGTGTCACTCAACCGTGTTGACAATGATGATGCAGTGACTACGGCTGGGCTGTTATTTTTAGCGTACTCAGGATTTGCGTCTTACAGCAGCACTTTGAATTGAACGCTTCAGTAATAGCGCGCACACGCACACGTGAGTGCGCCACGTTGCTATGTTTCCTTGTATCTATTGCACCTTTTGGGCCACTTCAGGGGACCCCTATGCTGTTCAGAGGACCCTTATGCTGTCCTGGGTGCTGACCTGCAGCAGCAAACCACCCTCATTTTCAGAATCTGTCACTCTCCAGAGCGGTTAGCATCTGCTCAGTGGGCTCAAATGCTTTTGGCTCTGCCTTTTCAAATGCTAGGTGTCAAGCTGTATTGGTGGCAACTCGCTGCACCCTGCATGCAGGGCCTGGCTATTATCTACCATGCACGTTTTTGTGTTTGCTAGCCGTCACGCTGAAATGCTGTTGTAGCGTTCTAGTCCGTTACAATCGTCATTTTTGAGTCACGACGCAATGTCACATGTCACAGTGACATGTAACTGTGGAAGCCGGTACACTGTCTCTTTAGCCCCATCGTCACTCCCATATCTCAGCCTGACACAAGCACTGCTGCAAATGACATGGTCTTTTGACCTTCTGTAGCATCAAACTGCTACGCTTCAATCATACTACACTACACTAGCAACTGTATTGCCAGTGCCTAACATGCCATTCACTACAGCACTGAACTGCTGTATTGCTTAGCCACCAGATCCTACTATACCATCATGTAGTCAGGACTCAGGCTGAACGACACAACACGGCAGCCTGAGCTGTCAGCCAGACACAAAGGCTGCCCCTCACTCCCCACTCAGGGCAGGCTGAGGCCAGACAAAGCCAAAAAACAAATCACAAGTGCCGCACATGCTGCACCTGGCAAGGACAGACCATGGCACCGGATGCCAAGGCCACCACAGAGTGGCGTGGGCGACCGCCGACACATATACAAAGCTGGCTACCCCTCCAAACAAAGTCACCAAGGACAAGCAACAAAAGCACCCACCGAAGAGGTACTGAGCCAGCCAGGCCTTATGTTTTAGCAGCGCTGCACACTACAGAAGTGCAGCAGACACTAACATGACTGCTGACACGTCATGGCCAGCGATTACACGCTGTCAACGAACAGCACGCTACATAATGTAGCGTTCTAGTCCGTTACAATCGCCCACTACCACTCAGCCAGCTGAAAGAAAACAATCATCACGCCAAATTGCGCTCTACACTCCTGCTGCTGCTGCATCACGAAGGTGGCCCTGGGCCACCAACCGCCTTGGACCAGGGCAGCTTGCTAGAGCCCGCTATCTGCTGCTCGGGCTGCTGAGCCAAATCCAGGTCTGCCACCAGCGCCAGCCCCACAAAGTCAACGCTCTGCTGCCACTCCAGACTAGCGCTAGCACCACTGCCACTGCGGGCGCTGCCAGAGCTGTTGCTGCCTGGGCTCTTTCGCTGATCGCTGCGGACAACAGTGCCGCCCCCTTCCCTGCAGCTGCTGCTGCTGTCGCTGTTCCCTCTGCTATCAACAGCTGGTGCCAGGTCGCCACTGCAACCGGCCTCGTCACTGCTGCCACCACTGCTGCAGGCAGCTGCTGCTGAGTTGGTACTGCAACTGGTGTTGCTGCTGCTGTGAACCAAAGCAGCTGTATCATCCCCCTGCAACGCAGCCGGCTGGGACACCTCTGGCACCAAAAGGCTGCGCTGCAACTGAGAGCACAGTGCCTCCATCTGCTGCTGCAGCTGTGAAAGTTGAGCCTCCTGCTGCTGATGCTGCTGTTGCACAGGCTGCTGCACCAATGCCGGTGGCCAACCCTGACCGCCGCCCGCCGCATGAGCTACCAACATCTCTAGCTGCCAATGCATCACGTCTGCCATAGCCCTTTGGTGAAACAGCGGCAGCAGCTCGCTATAGGGAATACGCAGCTGCTCTGATAGCCGGCTCAGTTTGTTCAAAACTGCTACGAAGTACTGAACCCAGCCTTGACGCTGTACTAGCGTCTATACAGGCTGCCCTAACCTTGCTGCTGGAACTGACTGCTGCCTCATAACGCTGCTCTGCGGGCGCTGCAGACACAGGGCCATACGGGGGTGCAGGTGCTGCGTATGGGCCACTGTACTGCTGTACAGGTGCTGCGTAAGCGCCACTGTTCTGCTGGCTAGGCGCGGCGTATGCGTCACTGTACTGATGGGCAGGCGCTGCGTATGCGCCACTGTACTGCTGGCTAGGCGCTGCGCATGGATACCCGTTGGGCTGCACGCATGTATAGCCATATTGCTGCTGGGTGTAATACCCATGCTGTTGCCACTGTTGCTGGCTGTGCGCAGCCCGGTTACTGGTGCAACTGTAGGGCTGCTGCTGCTGCTGTTGCCAGTAATGTGCAGGTGACCAGCTGGTAGGCCAACCAGCTGACCCACTAGACTGCTGAATAAACTGTGCATAGGAGTACTGACGTTGCTCCTGCTGAAATTGACCGCTGTAAGGGGCGGCCTGCTGCTGAACTGCCATCATACTGATCGATCGGCCTGAGGTGCCGATAGATGGTTCCAGAAGCCTCTGAGGCTCCTACACAGGTGGACGGGCAAGGTACCCTCCGACTCCACCATATGAATGATTGATTTGAGGATTCCTGCCGTGATCGCAACGCGGACCACCCACGCAGTGGCCACGAGGCTTCCAGAAGATACTGCGATGAAACTGACGAAAGACTGATGATCTGTTCAGATCCGTGGCATCCTAACAGATGAAATGCTCAATTGGCAACTTTTAAACACCGGCTTGGTCTGAATTGTGCTCTTACGGGCCGAAGGGCGTACCCGGGGTGTATCCGATCAGTGTGCGAGCAGACGTCCCTGCGACTGCATGTTTACTTAGCAACAAGTAGCACACCACCGAAGAGTTACTGTGCCATCCAGGCCTTATGTGCAAGCAGCGCTGCACACTACAGAAGTGCAGCAGACACTAACATGACTGCTAGCACGTCATGGCCAGCGATTACACGCTGTCAACGAACAGCACGCTACACTGTGACCACCTTGCTGCGTTTTTGTGTTGCTGTGTGTTTACAACACACATATTGTCAACCCTGTGCTGTGCAGTGCGCAGGTGAGTGCTTGCAGTCAGGCTGTAATGCTTTGTAGGAAGCCTCTGCTGCCAGCAAAGAGCAGCTGCACGGTGTTTGGTGTGTCTGTTTGCCAGTTTGAGACCTATCTGGGCAGTGTATGCTGCTGCCAGCAGGCTGGTCTGTCATAACGCATCAAGGTTTTCCTGCATCCCCCGTCGAGGCTACAGGCCCTGATGTTGCACCTGCTGCTTGGTACAGCAGTGACACATTCGATCGAACGATGCTGTCAATCTAATTGGTGTGGTCCACGTGCATGCTGTTTGCATGTGTTCAGCCGCTGATTGGAAGGAAAGCTCCGTTGGGGCAGTTTAGAGGTTGCCAGATTCTGCCAGGCCATGAGAACATACTACTGCACCATTGCATTCTCTAAAATCTTGACGAGCTAGCACTTCCTGCCTGCTCAGCAGGTACACGGTGCCAAGCTGGTCCAGCTGTCACCCTTGGTCACCTTTTGCATGAGTCATTTGCCAGCCGCAAGTTGTGCTACTTGCTGCTGTCACACACCATACTATGTTGTCGAGTTTGTAGATTGAACGAGGCCCTCGGATTGCGTGCATTGTGGCTGATCAAGAGCCGTGCTTTGACAGGTGAATCAATCAATCAATCAATTGATCAATCAATCAATCAATCAATCAATCAATCAATCAATCACTTTGCGGGGGTGGCGACCTTGGAGGCCAGTGCGCGTCAAATAGCCAAATCTACATCTTCAACCATCACAACAACCATTTCAAGCGACACCGGCTGCTGCAGACGGTGACCAGCGCTCAGCGCCTGCCTTTGCGTTCGAACTTTCAGTTCGAATTTTTTTTTGCTCCCAAGGCGCGCCTACGGGCGCGCTAATCTCTTTAAACCGTTGTCTGCATGATGCTTGTGAAGTAGGGTGGCGTGCAGGGAGCGATCAGTGGACTTCGGGCACAGGGCAGCAGGCACTACATCAACTACACTGAATCCGACGCCACGCTTGAGGCGATGCTATGCTGCTTGGACTCTAATATAAGCAGAATGGTCCACTGGAACATGTGATTGGCATTGGCAATGGCTGCAAGGGTGTCAACGTGCTAGGGGGAGCACGCCCACTACAACGGTCACTGCTGGGAGCAGACCGACGGATTGCCTGGCGAGCTACTGTCACCGGGAACTCCAAGTGGGGTCACATTGCACTGAACGTGATGCAATGCATGCAGCGTGCCTTTGCAGATCGCCTGTCTTCCAGTACCTACCAGTTCTGCAGCAGCAGCAGCAGTAGAACAGCATGCCTGCATATGCATGAGCAGCACAGCAGCAACTGTCAGCAACATTTGCATCTGCGAGCAACAGCACCAGTATATCACACGCAGCATATCATTACACCTACCAGCCGTGTGGCCGATCCTGTGGCAGGTGTCTTGTTGTGTGCGATGTGGTGTGATGTGGCTGCTGCTACATTTGTGATTGTTGTTGCGGTTGCCAGTGTTCTTGCTGTTTGTGTGGTTTGTGCCTGCCGCCCACCCTGCCGCCCCTGCTTCACAAGCTTTTGCTAAATATGACACAGGACCACAGGACGTCTCAGGAACAAAGCCTGGCAGTGCAGGCCAGCAGGGCCACGGGGGCCCCTGCAGGCCAGCGGCCAGCTCCTGGCCCCTGTGGTCCTGTGGCTCGCCTGTCCAGGCATTATGTGGTGATTAATGGCGCAGGCCATCCAATCACTGACCCTCGCTTTGGCTCAGGCCCGTCATCTGCCCCTGTATGCCCTGATCCTAACACACATGTGTGGCTGCAGGGTGCATGGCATAAAGTGTTCACTGAAACATATGCTGCCGCCGCAGGTAGATCTGTGGACACACCCTTGACCGCGAACCGTACGACCAGCGTTGCCGCGCTTTCTACTAACCCCGAAAACCCTGCTGCAGCTGCTGCTCCCCCTGCCGCTGCTCGTGTTGTTGCTGCTGCAACACCTGGTGCCCCTGCTGCAATTGAGGCTGAGCCGTCCAGCCGACCGAGTCCTGGGTCTAGCCGCGCCCAGACTCGCCAAACCAGGGATGAGAACAGTTGGGGTTACCAGGTGAAGCTGTTTGGCCCGCGCAGGACAGCTACCACCATCAACCAGGTGCGGGCGGCAGGCATGAGTGCAATTGCGCAGATGTCAGCAGAAAATGCACCACGTGACTTGCTCATTGGCAGAGCATTTTGGGCAGGAGAGACAGCTGTTGTGTTCACTCTGCCATCGTCTGCAGTGCGCCAGCTGACAGCCTGCATGGTAGTTATGCTGAAGCAGCAGCTTCAATGTGTGCTGCACTGGCGCGCTGTGTTCACTTTCAACGGCATGGTTATTCTCAGCGCACGTGGGGCATATGCAGGCCTCTCCCAGGTTGGCCGGCGCGAGCAGCAGTGCGCCGGCCTAGTGCTGTCTAACCGTTATGCTGCTCTTGAGCCTGATGCTGAGCTGTCCACAGATGATGAGGATGAAGAGCTTGTCCCTGCGTCAGAGGAGGAGGAGGAGGAGCTTGTTCCTGCGTCAGATGACGAGGAGCAGCTGCCCAGGGGCACACAGCCAGCAGCGCCTGCTGCCGGGGGTGCAGGCCAGCAGCACGGTCGCAGGCACAGCCAGCGCAGCAGCAGGGCATCCAAGCAGCGCCGCCACCGCCCCAGCAGGGCACCTGTGCAGCCGGGTGACAGTGGATTGCTCTGTGGCGTGCTTAATGTAAATAACATGCCAAAGTCTGGGTTGAAGTTGGTTGAAATTCACCACCTGCTTAAGGAACCCCGCTGTGACATCATGGGCTTCGTGGAGACCAAGGAGGCGCAGGGAAAGCAGCTGCCTGCAGATCACATCCCTGGATACACATACATTAGTAAGCCCAGGGTTGTGCGGGCAGGGGAGCGTGCTTCTGGGGGTGTTGCAGTTGCTGTGCATGCCTCTGTTGCAAACGCGGTGAAAGTGTATGACTTTACTGACCAGCAATACGACGAAGCGCTGTGGCTTGTGATGCCAGGGCAAGGGGGTGCACGCAAGCTCTTCATTGGGGTGGTTTACATGCCTGATATGGGCAAGTCTGCATCAGTGAGGAGTGCTGCTTACTCAGCGCTGCAGGAGGACCTGGAGTACCTGTCTAGCAGGGGATCTGTGTTGGTGATGGGTGACTTTAATGCACGGGTTGGACGGGCATCTGGCCCAGCAGAGCGTATTGGTATGCATGGTGAGAGCACCGTCAATGACAACGGCCGCCTGCTCCTCTCATTGCTCAACACTGTCAACCTCTACTCACTTAATGCCCGCACAGCCCCCACCTCCCCTCACCAGCACATCACTTGTGACAGGTCGCACGGCGGCACCAGGCGAGGCTCTTTGATTGACTACATCCTTGCCTCTGCTGACATTGCCATGCCCTGCCAAGCTGCCGCCAGGCCAACAGCCACAGTTGGGCCGCATACTGTGGGTGCTACTGACCACCTGCCTGTGTCTGCCCGCATTGTCAGGCCTGTGGTACGCCGCCCTGCAAAACAGGTTGTGCTGCGCCTCAACGCACAGCCCAAGGATTTCAGGCTGCAGAATGGGGAGCAGTCAGCGGAACTTGAGGCATATCAGGATGCTCTGTCGCAGCTTGGTGCAGCCTACACAGCCACGGTCACCACTTTGCAGCAGCAGGCTTCTGCAGGCTCAACTACAGCAACTAGTGCAGTGCAGCAAGCGCACGAGCAGATGCTAGCAGCACTTCGTCATGCCGTCAACGCCAGTTTTGGCTACAAGAGGGTTTGGGTTGGCAAGTCCTTCCCATGGTGGACTCAGGAGCTCACAGATGCTGTGGAGGACAGGAAGCAGGCTTACCTGCGCTACAAGAACTCAGGGCTTGTAGCAGATTGGGCTACTTACAAACAGCAGCAGAAGGCTACTACACAGCTGGTCAAAGCAGCAGAGAAGCAGTACAAAGAGCAGTGCCAGCATGCCATTACTTCTGCATACACAAATCGCATGAATGATGACAGCCTGCTTGAGAGAAAGACATGTGGCAGCTTGTGCGTCGTCTGTGCCCTAAGCATGTCAGCGAGGCAGTTTACAGCGTCATGCAGCATCCATCTGGGCATGTGGCATCTACCCCAGCTGAGAAAGCTGATGCTTTCAAGTGTCATTATGAGCGCGTTAGCAGCCATGCAGCATTTGCTTCCTCCAACCCCCAGTTTGACGCTGCACACATGTCTTGTGTTGCAGCCAATGTGCAACAGTATTTGCAAGACTCTGCTAACTCCCCTGCCACCCCGCTGGACCTGCCCATCACTGCCGCCGAAGTTTCCGACTGCCTGCAGAGGCTGCGCACTGGCAAGGCCGGCAACCCGGCTGAGGAGGGCATTGTCAATGAGCTACTCAAGTATGGAGGCAGCACGGCCGCAGATATGTTACTGCAGTACTGCAATCTGATGTGGCAGCTTGAGCAGGTGCACCAGGTGCCAGGTACAGTTGTGAACATGCCCAAGAAGGGTGACCTGACAGACCCCACCAACTACCGTGGTATCACCCTGCTTAGCGTGCTTTACAAATTTTACACCAGCGTTCTCAACCAGCGCCTCATCAAGTTTGCAGAAGGCAAGTCAGTGGCGGAGGGCACGACACAGCAACGGCAGCAGCAGCAGCAGCAACAGCAGGCGCAACAGCAGCAGCAGCAACAGCAGGCGCAACAGCAGGCGCAACAGCAGCAGCAGCAGGCACGTCAGCAGCAGCAGGCGCAACAGCAGCAGCAGCAGGCACGTCAGCAGCAACAGCAGCAGCAGCAGCAGCGTGTAACTGCTGCTACAGCAGCAGGAACGCCGTTGCCGCACGAGAGCCAGAACGGCTTTCGTCCCAAGCGCAGCTGTGCTGACCACCAGAGTGTGCTCAGTGAGGTGTTGGGTGGGAGGAAAGCTGAGGGGAAGGATTCTTATGTGCTGTTTGTTGACACCTATAAGGCTTTCCCAACAGTGTGGCTTGATGGGCTCTTTCAAAAGCTGTGGGACAAGGGTGTGCGTGGAAAGATGTTCCGTGTACTCTACAACTTGTATCAGGGTGCACGCCGTGTGGTGTCTCACGAAGGTCATGTCACTGAGAGCTTCACATGTGACCTTGGTTTGCATGAGGGCGATGTTATTTCCCCCACACTGTACCTGTACTTCATTGATGATCTGCTGCATGAGGTGCATGCAAAGCACCCTGGAATCACCCTTATGGGCCCTTGTGACGAACCTGCTGGTCAGGTTGTGGCAGCCATGCAGGCTGATGACTTTGTTGCTGTGTGCGGATCTCTGGCTGAGGTTCAGGCTGTGGCTGCAACAGTTTATGAATACAGTTGTAAGTGGCGGTTCAAGCTGAATAGCTTGAAGTCTGCTGTCATGCATGTCTCACCAGCTAGACAGCCCAGCCAGTTGGCTGATTCTGGCATCGTTTGGAACGGTGTGCCTGTGCCTGTTGTATCAGAGTACTGCTACCTTGGCCTGTGGTTCAACAATGCCTGCAACTGGAATACGCACTTTGAGAAGATGTTGGCAAAAGTGCATCGTGTGAAGGGTGGGCTCATGCCAGTCTGGAAGAGCCGGCTCATCAGCGTGGAAGTAAAGCGTATCATTCTGCTTACATGCGTTCGCCCGATTGTTGAATATGGCAGCGAGGTCTGGTTTCCGTCAACTGCAAGGCAACTGCAACAGATTGACAAAGTGCAGACTGACATCATCAAGTGCTCAATGCGTTGTGGCAAGGAGCGCCCTTGCACTTCACTTGTTCTGGCTGAATGGGGTGTGAAGCCATTGCACATGTGGCTTCATCAGAGGGCGATGGAGTATTACTTTAGGGTTCAGCGTATGCAGAACTGTCGGTTGCCACATCAGGTGTTTTCAGCTGAGTGGAAGCGCCCTAGTGGTGCTGTTGCGGTGACACCTTGGCATAAGTATGTGCAGAGTTTGCTTTGCAAGTATGGTGTGGATGTTGAGGCGGCGGCTGATCGAGCTAATGCGTGCAAGAATCACATCAACCGTCAGGTCAGGAAGCTGCATGCAGACACAATTGTTTGTGAATCACTGCAGCACTCTACTTTGAGCCGTTACATCACGCATGTGCACCCTACACATGCTGATGCCATGCGTTTTAAAAGGGCTAGGCCCTTTTTGTGTTCTGGTGCGCCAACGCGTGGTATTGAGTTGCTGATGCGTGTTCGAATGGGCTGTCTTTGTGTGCATGAGCGTACCAGTCGTTATGGCGGCAGCAGAGCTGATTCTAACACAGCATGTCCTGCTTGTGGTCAGGGTGTTGAGTCTTTGTCACATCTGATGTTTGATTGTCCCTCTACTTCTGCTCAGAGGGATACTATGCTTGATGAAATTCGGTCTGTTTTGCGTGATGTTGCTGGCGGCGCTGAAAAATTGCGCAATGTGTTGTCGTTGACTGATGCATCCACCAAGTTGTTGCGTTTTGTTTCTGATGATATTTGGGGTAGTAGGGGGGTGTGCCGAGTGATATCTAGGAGCATTGCTGAGTATCTTGTCCAAGCTTGGGATGTGCGTAATATTTGCAAACACAATGGAGCAGTGCTCCCTCTTTCTTCCGCTCCTGAGGGGCGCGGGGCCGATGGCGTTGATGCTATGGCTTAATGGGTAACATGATGATGATGATGAAAGTGCTCACTTGCATCTGCACATGGCTCATTTGACGGCCAATGATGGGTTGAGGGTTTCAACGCCTGTGCTGAAGCAGTACACTGTGCTGAGTACTACACTGGTCTTGCCAAAATATTTAGAGTATTACTCAGTCGGGACACTGAACCCAGAAAGCCTGACCCAGCGCAGCTAGCCTTGACATGTCAAAACCTGTACAGGGATGCGTCCGGGCAGCCTGTCCGCACCAGTGGTGCCGGCAAGAACTTAGCTGAACTTTGCACAGTCAGTCGCCACCTGCTTGGCAAAAACATGCACCCAGCTACAGTGGTTCACAACCACGCTTGTCAGCTCCCAGCAGACCAGGGTTGCATCAAATGTTCCGTTCACGTTCCGTTCACTGCGTTTAGAACGGAGTTCAGAACGTTCGGACTTTCGGGCCCGGGGCCCGTGAACGTGTGCTGACGCTGCAGGTTACGTTGCAACTCGACTCGAGCTGACGGTCAACTTGCTTACGACTTGTAATCGCATCGCAAGTTCGAATTTGTTGGCTCTCAGCTGCATCTGGCTGATCGAAAGGGCTTTTAACAATGTTAACTTACATGTTCAAACCTGTTTTGGGTCGTGAGGACCACCGTAGTGTAGCCAGCGTTCACCATCAGCGTTCCCCACTAAGCGTTTCGTTCACTGCGTTTAGAACGGCGTTCGAAACGTTCACATAATCGGCAAAGACGCGTTTAGTGCAATCCTGCAGCAGACAGCTTCTGGCCAGTTGTTGCTGTCGAGCACCGGTACCGGTATGGGCATTCCGGCCCGTGAACTCTTTGCGTGTCACCATGCATCTGCATCACCAGTGTGAGCTCTCCATGATCACAGCAGGTATGGCTTCAAGTGACGTATACTCCTGCATCGTTATGCTCTGAATGCACCGCGACCTCGGTCTGGCCGCGCTGATCACTATGGGAAACCCGTATCCACAAGTTGTCCACAGGGGGTGCTCACTGCATCCACAGTGACCAGCTGTGGATGGCTGTACATGACTGCTCGCAGAACTCGCTCTGATGCGTCTGAGGTTTTTCTATTTGCATGTTATGGGTTGTACAACAACAGCCAGCCTGTGCAGCATCAACAGAGTCCCTGCGTAAGGCCCACTGCAGTTGCCTGCACCTGGCTGCCCCAGCCAGCACATATATGCACGTAGGAGGCAGCCGTTGCCGAATTGCATTCTTTTCAGAGGCAAATATTCGTCTACAGCCCTATTTAGTGTACTACGGTATTATGGCGCTGCAAAAGCAGGGCTGCTTGGTGTGCCATGGGCAGCTGTCGCAGCAAAGACAGGCTGAATACCATTCATAATCATCATTGAATACTAAAAATGATCAAACATCAACAGTAGATGTGCTCTCGACAGGCGTTCAAACGCTGTGGTTTGAGCGTGACAGCCCGCCCCTGGCAGGGCTACTGTGAGCTAGGCACACGATGCTATCGTGCGTTTTCACTAAAGCATTGACTAGCAAGTGTTTGTTGCCAAAGCAGGCAACCTTATGCGTACACGGGATCGAAGGCACAGCAGCGCACCTGCAAGTCTGCTGCGGACAGCGCGGATTTTCGGCCGCAAAACGAAAGCTATAGCTAGCATTAGTGGAAGTTGGCGGCGCAGGGCAGCGATCAGCCCAGGATCAACTAGATCAGTCACCGGTGCTGCTGTCAGCAGCAAGACAGCAAGCAGTCCAGCCTCAGCTGGATCAGCCATCTGTGATCCTTACAAAAGCAATAAAGCGGTCAGCCCAGGATCAGGCATATTAGCGTCGGTGTTCCTTTCAGCAGCAGCAGCAGCACTGGCCCGTCTGCAGCTGATCTACCTGTCAGCTCCTGTTGAATGCAGCTGCGCAGACGCGCCGCTATGTGCACGCTATCTATAAGCATTCGAGAGCTGCTGGTATGCCAGAGGTGCAGGTATGCAGCAGGCATAGCTTGGACGCTGAGTGGGCCAGCATACCACGGCGACAGCAGTAGGCAGCAGGTGAGTGAGCTGCAACAAGCAAGCAAGCATGTGGAAGCCGATAGCAGATTCCGGCTTGTACGTATGGTTGGAAGTGCATCCTGAACCTGCAGCCGGTTGGCGCAGCAGTTGCAGCTCAAGGTATTGCAGCCACGGTGGCAGGAACACATTGTGAACAGCAGCAGTGGTCTTACAGCAGCAGATGCACTGCCACTGTGCAGCCCAACTTATCCGAAACGCGTAAGGTCGGCTGTGTATTGCTGCGCAGGCATGTTGAGGTGGTCAGCATCCCTGCACATTCAAACACAACACAGTCGACACAGGTGTGGGCCTTGGGCGGTCTGTACTCTTTATGGATGAGCAAAGATCACAGGGCTGCATGGTGCGACTAGCTGCTGATCGCCAGACACAGCAGTGCACAGCAACGACAAATGTATATGTACTGGTGACATCGCGCGATGGCAGCAGCAGCAGCAGTCCATGTTGTTCATGCGACAAGCTTAGGGGTGCAGCAGATTGCCTTGCAAGCATGTATGCATGCAGCAGTAGTAGCAGCTGCTGCCACAGGTACCAGCCACAGCAGCTGTGATTAGGCACACCAACCTTGATGTTGTTGCTGCAGGTCCATTCAGTGCTTGTGACTGCACAGGCAAGCACGCTAGTGCACCGACTGGAGTGCACACGACAGTCTGTTGATAGTGTGTCAGCAGGTGGGTGCCTGGGGGAGCATGCGTAACCCTGTTGAGTGAAGAGAACGCAAGAGCAACACGTGCATGCATCTGGCTAGGCTTGCAGCAAATCGGCACCAGCGTTAGCCATAGACAAGCTTGTGCCACATGCTTCTGCCAATGCCAACATGGCGCAGCAGCAGCAGCAGCAGCAGCATGCTGAGCCCTGGTCAAGCAACACAGCACATTTGAACACACGCACAGCAGCAACGCCACTGCAGCAGTAGCACACACAACTGCACTGAGTGTCGTCACTAAGCTGTGTTTCTGCTTTTGCTGCTGTTGCTGCACATGTATGCGCAGGTAACCATCTTCAACTTGGTTGCTGCTGTGTCAGCGCAAGCCGCGCAAGGGCAAGGGCAGGCAGCAGGAGTCAGAGGACAGCAGTGAGGAGGGCTCAAGCAGCAGGGATAACCAGCACGAGTCGCGCAGCGAGGGTGGTGGCAGTGTTGAGGGCGATGCAACACAGTCAACTGAGCAGTTGATGGCCGAGACCTGCTGGGGGATGCAGGGGCTGGTAACAGCGGTGCAGCAGCTGCTGCTGCTGCTGCTGTCGGCACCACAGACGCAAAACCAGGGGGTGGTCGCAAGCGCCGCGCTCGTGGCCCGCCTGTGCGGTACAGGGATGGCGCGTAGCTTTTGGGTGTGGGGATTGCTGAGGCGTGGCAGCAGTTGCAGATGGGTACTGGTACCTGCATGCTACACACTTGTGTTGCCCTACATGCTACACACTTGTGTTGCCCTACATGCTACACACTTGTGTTGCCCTACATGCTACACACTTGTGTTGCCCTGCATGCTACACACTTGTGTTGCCCTGCATGCTACACACTTGTGTTGCCCTGCATGCTACACACTTGTGTTGCCCTGCATGCTACACACTTGTGTTGCCCTGCATGCTACACACTTGTGTTGCCCTGCATGCTACACACTTGTGTTGCCCTGCATGCTACACACTTGTGTTGCCCTGCATGCTACACACTTGTGTTGCCCTACATGCTACACACTTGTGTTGCCCTACATGCTACACACTTGTGTTGCCCTGCATGCTACACACTTGTGTTGCCCTACATGCTACACACTTGTGTTGCCCTGCATGCTACACACTTGTGTTGCCCTGCATGCTACACACTTGTGTTGCCCTACATGCGGTACAGCATGCTGTAGTGCAGGTACCTTGTTTGCGGTCGGATGACAGCAGCGCTGTTGCTGCTGCTACTGCTGCTGCGTGGCAGTCTACCATGCCAGCTAAGAAGTGCACAACATCTGCATGCTTCATGCCAGTGGTGCACTCAGCCTTAGTTCGAGAGTGTGTTGCATGCATGGTGTGTTGTGTTGCTGCAGGCCTGGGCCTGCTGTGTGGAGCCTGCAGCACACCATGGCTTAATGGGTAACATGATGATGATGATGACCATGGCTGGGGGGTGGCCTCGTGAGGGATGCATCTGTCCTTCGGGACATCTGTTAAAATTGGAGCATCTGTGCACCTCATAGATGCATATACGTTATGTTGTAATGAAATAGAATGCATTACAGCGTTCTTTCTGCTGATCCATATGTACATCCATATCTCGTACGCGCCATCCAGAGCATACGCTCGGTCCAGTGGACCATGTCGGATATGGATCGCTTCTAGACGGGTGGCTCCCGCGTCCAGAAGCCTTGTGGACGGGCGTGTACTGGACAACTTCTGGATGACATATGGATTTGGGTACCCGAAATCTTCTCGAAGAGAAGATGGAGGGATTACCTACCCTGAAATCCCAATCGCCCCTGCTTCACTGCCATTGGCCGACGGCAACATAGATTATTCAATTTGTATACAGCACTTGCTCCGGCTCTGCAGGTAGTAGTACATAAGTGCCCCTGATGTTACTTCCGGTGGTTGGGTTGATGTGGAACTGGACGTTCATTGACACGACTATGCACCGCATTGTATCATAAGTCATGACTTAACGTTGTAACGTTGTAACGTTTCGGTTAACAATCCCAATCGCCCCTGATGCACTGCCATTAGCTGCCGGCAAGATAGATTATTCGGTTTGTATACACTACTTGCTCCTGCTCTGCACCTCACGTGTGCACATGCCTATGCAGGACAAAAGCACCTGCAGAGCAACACGTGTTGCAACACACGTTGTGCAATTGCACCCCGCCCCTATCACTAGCCAAATGCCCCAGTCTGCCCCCCGGTGATTTCGGGAACGCGCCGCGCGCACCTTTTGGAGGGATTACCTACCCTGAAAATGTCTGTCCGTGTGTGTGTCAGTGTACATCGGACTTGTTACTTGCACAAGCTAATTTATTAAACTGCGACTATGAGGAAGATTGGGCGATGGGATATAACCGCATGCTGTGACTGCCTGCTGCCCTGGGTGTTTATCCTGCAGCACCAGGCAACCCAAGACAACCTGCAGCCAGCGGCAGCCCAGCAGCAGGAGGACTGGTACTACAGGTCAGGCAGCAATGCTGAAAATGGTCATGCAACTGCATTACATAAGATTTTGGGTGGGTGGGTGGGCTTTTTGCTCAATTGCAAGCCTAGCATAGGCTACATGAAGCATAGCATATTGAAAGCAATTGCCTGCAGTAGCATGCAGCAGCGCTATATGATGCATGGTTAGATGGCACTCGAGCAGACGCTTTAACAATGCCTCGCGAGGCAATGAGCAAGTACTCTGGCAAAGGCCAACCCACTCTACTAGACTTTAAAGCTAAAACGCTCGCCTACTTCAACAAAAACCAGTTTGGCTTCAAGGGCAAGTCAGGCAACAAGGGCGGCAAGTTTGGTTCAAAGCACGGTGTCGGCAAGAAAAAGGACACCTCCCACTACATCTGCAGGCTGTGCAACACCAAAGGCCACGGGCCTTGGGACAAAAACGACAAGGGCAACTGGGTCTGCCCCAAGAAGGTGAGTGGTGAAGAGAAAAAGGCAGCTAGGCAGCACCTTGCTGTAGCTGTGCTATATGGGCAGTACAAGCCAGTTTCGGTCAACAGCGCTGCTGTCAGCTGTGCTTCTGCCATGTCAGCCAGCACTGTGCGTGCTCCTGCCAGCTCTGGTGCCATTCCACCTGTCGTCACTGAGCGTGCAGCGCGCAGTGCCATTTTCAGGGCATGCCTGACACATCCAGACACATTCCTGTCGGATGCTGCTACTGCTACACCACACTCTCGTGTCTGCATTGCTCTCCACATTCGTGGGTTCTACAGAGCCGCTAGACAACATGCTCTGCGAGGCCTTCGCTGCGGCTGATGCCTGCAACCTGCGTAGAGCGCAGCTAGCTGCTGCTGCTGTTGCACCAGTGCGGGTGGCTGAGGCCCCTGCGTGCGAGCCGCTAAGCGCTGCTGCTGCTATACCTTCTCCTGAAGGTGCAGAGTTGGCCGGTGCACAGTCTGTGCAGCCTGGCGTTGTAGAGCAGGAGTGTGCACATGCTGTGCCACCTACTGCTGAGAGTGCTATTGAGAAAACACACATGCCAATCAATGGCGCTGTGTTTGACTCTATACAAGCTGAGTTGTTACAGCCATGTACAACGGATGCGTATGCTTTCAAGCATACTGCTGTGTGCACAGAGTTTGCTGTGCCACCTGACCATCCCTTTAGTGTGGATTCTAGTCCACCTAAAAGTCAGCTGTGTGACAAGACGTTCTGGATACATTGTCTGGCTTCAGTCAGGGCTGATTACATCAGACTGTACAAACGTTACAAGCTAGTGAATCTGTCAGCTGGTGCATGCGTGTTACTGCCTTACAAGTTGCCAGCTCATCAGCTTGACTTGGTCAAGGGCATGCAGCTTATGCATGTTTACAGTACAGGCACCCAGCTGTTCACTGACCCTTCTACAGGAAAGCCTGTGCGGTGCAGATGCACCTTTGCTTTGTGGCATGATGCTCCAAAGTTACAACATAACGCGCAAGATACATGCGACCCTGCGCACCCTGACACACCTATGTCTGAAGCTCCTGCTGCGGCTCCTGCCAGCACTGACTCGGCTGTTCTTAAGCGTCACACGATGCAGGCAGTTGTGCAGGCAGCAGGTACTCCAGCCAAAGCCTTGTTTGACAGTGGTGCTAGTGGTGGCAACTACATCTCCAAGCGTTACTGTTCCCTCAATGGCATCAAACTGTCTACCGCTGCAACGCCAATCTCAGTGGTAGGCGTGTTACAGAGTGCAGCCGATGCATCCAGCTATTGTAAACTGACAGTACGTATGTCATCACTGTCAGATACGCTGGTGTTCTATGCCATTGACATGCCAGGCACGTTTGACATGATCATAGGTGACTCCTGGCTGCATGACAGACAAGCCATCATGGATTTTCCTAAGAGCTGCTGTCATGTATACAAAAACGGACTTAGATATACGATTCTAATGTCGGCTTCATCGAAAGCTAACACATTGCCAGCCGTAACACGAAAACGATGACACAGATGCAAGTGACAGCAGTACTGCTGACACACCGCATGTAATCGGCTATGCTGCGGCCAATCGCTTACTGCGTAGTGGCCCTGGCGTGTGGCATTGTATGATGGTTGTTCGTGATAAGAAACCAGATGCACCTGTAACTGTTGGCGCAGTTGATGGAACTGCTGCAGCTACCACAGCAGTGCCTGCTGCTGCTGCTGACGGTTTACCCACACACGCTCATTTGCTTGCTCCAGAGCAAGTTCAAAACATCGTTTCCTCTTTTCCAGAGGTGTTTACGGAAGAACCTCCATTCGGAGGTTCTCAAATCGAGCTAGACATAGAGGTCATTCCTTTCGAGGGTGACAAGCCGATCTTACGGCCTATGTTCCGGTATAGTCCGCTAGAAATGGAAGAGATGCAAAAGCAGATAGAACAGTTACTGCTTCGTGGCTACATTCAGCCCAGTTCTTCTCCATTCGGCTGTCCTGTACTGTTTGTCAAGAAACCAAGAAGCACGGAGCTGCGGATGGTGATAGATTATCGCCACCTAAATCGCTTAACCAAACGCAACGGGTTCCCGCTGCCAAGGATTGACGTGCTGCTTGATCATCTTGCTGGTGCGAAAGTTTTTAGCTTGGTTGATCTTCGCCAGGCATATCATCAGTGCAAATTGCAGCCCACTGATGTCCCTAAGACTGCTTTCCGCACACCCTTCGGGCACTACGAATTCCTCACACTGAGCTTCGGCCTGGTGAACGCGCCTGCTGCTTTTCAGTCTGTAATGAATCGGATATTCTCTCCGATGCTTTACAAATACTGCTTAGTCTACCTGGACGACATACTGATCTTCAGTAAGTCAGCAGCAGAACATGCGCTGCACTTGCGTGCAGTGCTGGACGTGCTTAAGGCCAATGCGCTCACTGTAGCCATTCACAAATGCAATCTAAAACAGCCATCAGTTCTCTTCCTGGGACACATCGTGTCAGCTGATGGTGTGGCAGCAGATCCTGCTAAAGTCACTGCGCTGCAGGACTTTCCCATTCCAAAGGATGTCTCACACTTGCGCTCATTTCTGGGCACCACCAACTTCTTCAGGAAGTTCGTGCGGCATTACGCTGAAGTGCTGCTGCCACTGACACACTTGCTGCGTCAGGACGTGCCATTCGTCTGGACAGTTAACTGTCAGACATCGTTTGAGTGGATCAAACATCTGCTGACTGCTGCTCCTGTCTTGGCTCTGCCAGAATGGGACAGTGGGAAGCCCTTTCACATGATATGTGATGCATCATATGATGGCGTAGGTGGTGTTCTGCTGCAGGATAGCAGGCCCATCGCTTTCGAGTCACGTAAGCTGATTCCAGCTGAACGTAACTACTCGCCAACAGAACTTGAGATGCTGGCCATAGTGTACTGCTGCCAGAAATGGCGAGTGTACATCGAAGGCCGTGACGTGCATGTTCACACAGATCACAAGCCTAACGTCACGTTTGACACAGTGAACATGGCCAACAGACGACATGCTAGGTGGCTGGATGCTCTGCAGGGGCACCGCCTCATTTGGCATTATGTCAAGGGAGTTGCAAATCCTGCTGATTCACTCAGCCGCTACCCTGTCTGCATTGTTGGCATGACGGCTGACCAGCCGTTACACTTTGTGGGTACAGCTGCTGCTGTCCTCACTCCTTTACAGTCCCTGTCGGACTCGCTCTCCTTTGTGGAGCGCGTTAAAGCCGCGTATAAGCTGGACCCATGGTTCACGCTTATCAATACTGCTGCTTTGACATTCACGAATGGTCTGTACTTCAGAGGTGACGCACTCGTGCTGCCTGCTGATGCAGATCTGCAGCGTGCTGCCATTCAAGAGTGTCACGACACTCTTTACAGCGCACACGCTGGCCGCACTAAAACATTGCTTAAAGTGCGGCGGTACTTTTGGTGGCCTGCTGGTATGGCTGCTGCTGTGCGGCGCTATGTTGCTGCTTGCAGCTCCTGCCAGCGTGTGAAGGCCTCTAACATGAAACCTGCAGGGCTGTTACAGCCACTGCCGGTGCCAGCTGACACATGGATGTCAGTGGGCATGGATTTAGTTACAGATTTGCCGGTGACAGAGAGTAATCATGACTCCATCGCTGTCTTTGTGGACAGGCTGTCTAAGATGGTGCACCTTGCGCCTTGCCGCAAGGATATCACTGCTGAACAGTTCGCGGATATCTTCCTCGATGCTGTTGTCAAGCATCATGGCCTGCCTGATGAGCTGGTGTCCGATAGAGGTTCTATCTGGACTAGCAAGTTCTGGCAGTGTCTGCGTGGCACCCTTGGTGTCTCCGCTTCCATGAGTACTGCCTATCACCCGCAGAGTGATGGTAATACAGAGCGAGTGAATCGTATCATGGAGGACATGCTGCGTCATTATGTTGACCCTTCGCAGTCCAATTGGGTGAAGCTGCTGCCGTTAGTTGAGTTTGCAATCAATGATTCCTGGCAGGAATCTGTGCAAGCAGTACCTTTCGTACTGAACTACAGCAGGCGCCCACATCTACCCCTAGACAAGCTCTTGAGGGGGGAAGGACGCCTTGATGTTCCAGACTGTGTTTCTGCTGCTGATCGCGCAGAATCCATTTTGACTGCTGTCAAAAGCGCTAAAGCTGCGCTGCATGCTGCTCAGCAGCGGCAGGCAGTTGCTGCTAACAGGCGGCGGCGTGTAATGAACATTGCAGTAGGTGACTCAGTTTTCCTGAGCACCGCGAACATCAAGCTGAAGTTCAAAGGATCACCTGAGCTGCTGCCTAGGTGGATCGGTCCTTTAAAAGTGCTGGAGCAGATTAATCCAGTCGCCTTTCGGCTAGAGCTGCCAAGTAATCTCAAGGTACACAACGTGTTCCATATCTCGTTGCTCAAACCAGTTTCTCCTGGTACCTCCACTGTGGCTCCTCCGCCACCAACCATGATCGATGGTGAAATGGAGTATGAGGTAGAGCAGATTGAGAGCCACAGGTTTGTGGGTCATGGCAAGCTACAGTTTCTTGTGAAGTGGCTTGGCTATGGTGTTGAGCACAACACATGGGAGCCACAAGCCAATTGTGCTAATTGCCCAGAGAAAGTCTCTGAGTACTGGTCTGCTGTGCAGTCCCAGTCTGGCATGCGCTTAGTCGCAGCACCACACAAGAAACAGCGCAAGAACAAGCGCTCAGCACAGGCTGCTGCTTTGCCAGCTGTTAATGCTGCTATACGCAAGCGTCGTCACAAATGATCTCTTAGTGATGTGCTACTGCTTGCTGATTGTAACTTTGCCTCTGGCATGTTCTTGGTGAACTTCTCGTGACATTACTGTCTTTTCAGACATAGCTGCATGCTACCTGTCTAATCTAAGTACATTGTTGTACTTCTGTTGAGTTTGGTCTGTACGCCCGTAACGGCTAGGACTGTATCTCGTCGATGGAGAAAGCACGTGATGTGACCTGCCCTCTAGTGCACTACGCGGACTCCACTCAACTCGACTTGTAGATTTGAGGGAATTCTCAACATAAATCCCCGATTGTATGCGCGCCTGTAAGGCTGTTGGCTAGTAGCTGGGCTGCGTGCCATAAGCTGCTTGCTGTACTGGCTGTGTTATCAGTGCAGTTGTCCAGAGCGTTGCTCATTGCCAACTTGGTCTCTTATCAGCGTATTGACTGAGGACAGTCAAAGTTCCTGATGGGGGAGGCCTGTAACAGGAACTTTTACTATCCATGTAGTGGATGATTAGACATTACTCTTGTGACTCACACGTCCGTGTGAGACACGCGGCAGTCAATGTGACATTGTACTGCCATGTTAGAACTACGCGGGCCTTGCGACGTAGGCGGTCTACAACAGCTTACGCTGGGCCTCAGGCTGATCATTGGTTAACAAACCTCCTTTTTGAATACGCTTCCACTACGCGTCTTATACCCAGTGCCGCTACAGCCAGGCCCCGTGCGGCGCCAGCAGGGCTCAAAGTGGGTCAGCATTGCCGGTGTGTCTGACAGCGTAACTTTCAAGACATACTATGACTTGGCGACCAACGTTGCCTTGGCTGGCTCCGCAGCAAACCCCTACATCGCATACTACTCTGCTGCAATCTTTTTTGGGGAGAAAAGCACTGTGGTTGTGGCTACACCTCAGGATGGTGTTTGGAAGCCCATTCCAAGCAGTGCTCCCTCTTTCTTCCGCTCCTGAGGGGCGCGGGGCCGATGGCGTTGATGCTATGGCTTAATGGGTAACATGATGATGATGAAGCCCATTCCAAGCCGCAATTCGCCGACATGTGGTGTTACAAAGTGGCATCCAAGCAGAGCGTCGATCTGGGCGCGCACTAGGTTCATTGCTACCCCGAAAACCTTGTACTTTGTGTGTAACACATACAACTTCACGGCCACCGACGCATACACGCTCAATGTGTACAGCTATCAGCTGCCTGCAGCAGCTACTCGCTCCTGGTTGCAGTGGGCGGCCTGCCGGGTGCTGTCAATGCTAGCCTTGGATATACGTACAGGAAAGACGGCCCGTTCACCGCTCAAGTTGCACCAAATGGTAGGCTATATGTGATAGGCTATACATTGATGCTTCTGCTGGCGGCAACATCACGGTTGCCAGGTTCTAGCACGTTTGTGTATGCGCTGCGTGTGTGCTATCATGCGCTGTGTGTGTGTGTGATCATCTATATATAACTGCTGGAGGCCAGATTAACGGTGCATGTGCTGCTAGCTGATGGCCTGCGTGTGCTGCCGTAGTACGTAAATGGCGGCAGTGTGCCGTGCCTAGCCACCTACAGCTTATTGAGTTCTTACGCACTTGTGGGTTACTGTGTGCTGGCCAACGTATGGCTAGCAGCATCCGGCGGGGTAGTATGCCGGTTCAGGATGGCCCTTGCGCTAGGTGCATATCGACACGTATATGGCAGACAACACATGATTGGCAAATGCATTGCATGTGCTCAGATGAACTGTCTGCTTCATGAACAGGCAGGTATTTGCACAGACAAAAAGGAGGATCCATGGAGATGATGCATATCTTTTGGTTGGGCTGATTCAAGCAATTGTTAGCCTAACCCACCCATCAAGACTAAGCCTTAGTCTTAAATGGGCGGGTTTATTAGACACGTGTTGTAACGGCAGAGTTCTATTCATCACTGGGGTTAGTTAGTTAGTTACACAGCCTATAGTGTTGGTATCCTTGTCATACAAATTAGTGGGGTTTCCTGCAAGCACTTAGTTTTGACAGTTGGCATGGCTGCGGTGGTGCATCATTGACACCACTGTTGAACAGCAGCAGCCAGCTGCAGCCTAGCAAGCTTTGAGCAGCTTGCAGGCAGCTTTGAACTTGCTTGTACGCGCGTTTGTCTGACGTGCTGTGACAGCAGTGCTGCATACGTGTGGCACAGGAATCTTGCTGAGCTTGTGTGAACAGTGTGTCGGGCAGTGCTGATTGCCCCATGATGATTGCATGCATATGCAATGCGCTTGGATGCCGCTGAGTGTTGGCTGCTGCTGTAGATGATATACCAATGTATTCATACAATGCACAATGCATATGAGTTTGCAATTCCTAGCCTTGTTTGTTCCTTCCTTCGGCATGCCCCTTGTTCACATGTCAGCAGGGCTGTTGTGCTGGTCGTTCAGCAGCTGCAGCACTTGAACAACCGGCAAGCATGCGAAAGGTGACGCAGCTGCAGCAGGGCAACTGTGAGGTGCTGTATTCAACAATAGCGGCTGCAGTGCATTGCCTGTACAGCACTACGCACGACCGGGTTGTAATGACTCAGGCTGGTGTAGCGTAGCTCGTTCAGAGGTCCATCAGCAGAGCTGCTTGCGAGCTGGCGTTGCGCCTGGTTGTGATATCGGCACGGCAGCAGCGGCTGTGCCCCAGAAAGACTGGCTGCACTTCTGCCTGCTGATTCAGAGCATATGCCCTGCCATGGGGGTGTTGCTCTGGGTTGGGTGAGAACAACGCATGTCGAGTGTGCTGGCACGCATATGTTGTTGCTGCTCTGTAGCTGGGGAGCGCACTTGACACCAGCGGTCCGCACATCTGCTACAGTGGGTAATAATAATCAATCCTTGTAATCCATACCTTTCGGCATCGGCAACCGCGCCTCACCCACTGGGGAGGCGGAAAGCAGACTGATTATTCTCTCTATTTTCGGTGTAAGGTAGACCACCCAGACCCTTACACCCCTTACTAGGCAGCATGTGGGAATCACCCCATACGGTGGACTGCATACCTAGCAGGGCTGGTGTGTATATAGCCAGCAATCGACGGAGTCCTGCGGAGAGTCGCGAGGACATTAGCAGCATCCTTCCTTCGGCTTTCGCCGACTGTATCCCTGAGTCCAGAGACATACTGCTTAGGCTCAGAATCGAACCTGCAACCTTTCGACCACTGTTCGTGCGTCATCACCACTGCGCCACGTGTTGAACGTCCTGCTACAGTGGGTGTGTGACGCTGTTGTAGAGAAGTTGGTACAGTTGCTATTGTTGCTTTTAGTATGCGGTTGTGTTCCATTAGTTTGCCTCTGCTAGTGGATACTGTGCCGCACTTTCTTGCCATCATGGAGCGCATGGCTGCAGCGTCCGGCCAGCACGTCAACCTCCATAAAACACAGTTACTTTTGATTGGGCAAGCAGTGCGCATGCAGTGGCAGCAGCAACAGCAACAGCCACAGCAGCAGCAGCGGCCTGCGCCACTGGCCTCCCCTCTTACTCCTACCTTGCAGGCCAATGTGTTGGGTATTTGTGTTGGGGCCGCCTCGCCACCCAGCTGGGAGGATAAAGTGCGGGGGGGGTGGAAGCGGCTTTGACACGATTGTCCCACATCAGGGCCTTGTCTGTTTTTGGTAGGGGCATGGGCAGCGCGGCATATGGGGTCAGCAAACTGTTGTATGCTGCAGAATTCTCAGATTTGCCGTCCAGGCAGAATTGCCAGCAGTTGCAGGCCATGGTGGCGAAGTTGGTAGACAGGGGGCAGGCTCCTGCTGATGCCACTAGGAAATTTACGGGTGTGCCTGCTAGGTTACTCGTGGGCAGGCCGGCTGATGGTGGTTTTGGTGTTTTGCCCTGGTATGAGCACATCGTTGCACGGCATGCGTGGTGGGGTGCTTTCTTTGCTACTTGTCCGCATGACACTGACATTCCGTGGGTTAACGTTGGAAGGGCTTTGTTGCGGTCCATGTGTGCATGGTGGGGCCCACTGGCGATGTTTGACTGTGCGGCAGACACACAAGCACCCGGTGAAGGTGCAGGTGTGCCTCCCCCGCCTTTGCGACGCATGATTAGTGGTTTGCAGGCCCTGGGGGATGCCGTTGATATTGTGTCCCAAGCGCCGACACAACCACAACAACAGCAACAGCAGCAACAGCTGCAGCAACTGCAGCAGCAACTGCAGCAGCAACAGCAGCAGCAACAGCAGCAGCAACAGCAGCAGCAACAGCAGCAGCACCAGCAGCAGCCTGCCTCTTCTTCTGGGCAGCAGTCTCTGGATCAGTTGCGCCAACAGATGGCAGAGCTTGCCGATGCTCCGGTGCTGACACCTGGGCCTTGGTGTGCATCTGCACCTGTTTTTTGCAACCTTTATCTGCCTGCTCATATTCCTGGTGCTAGGCCTGGGGGTTTGCAGGCCCTGCCGGTGCCACAGGCAAGGGGGGCCTTTTACTATCGTGGGGGCAGAGTCAGGTTGGTCATCCGCACCCTTGGGGATGTCCTTAGGGCATGGTATGTTCTTCAGCGTGTGGTGCAGGCCCAGTTGCCTCACCCCCTGGTCCCGTGCTCCAGCAGCAACGCTGAGGGCGACTTAGATGATCTGAACAGCTTGATTGCACAGCTCCCTGTTGCCTGGATATCTGCTGTCCTCAGTGAAGTTCAGAAGGGTGCTTGGCCTCCTACGGCACTGCCTTTCTGGTGCTAAATCTCGATAGCACATACGATGTGCTATTGGGGCAGGACTGGCTTCAGCGTAGGTCAGTTGTGCTGGATTTTGCCCGTAAGTCTATGACTATCACGATCAAAAGTGCTCCAGTAGAGGTGCTGCACTCCAATGAGCGCGTCGAGTTCACTCCAGGTGGGGAGGAGGTCGTCAGTGGACGTATCTCCGCTCTACAGCTCAAAAGACTTGCTCGCAAGAAGGGCACACAGATGTTCATGGTGTTCGTGAAGCAGGTCGATGAGCCAGATGCTCAAGTTGCTACAGTCACTTTGTCATCAGCAGCTAGTGATGACTGCTTGATCCCAAAGAAGCGACTTGAACAGATCCTCTTCAAATACAAACGGGTGTTTGATGAGCTGCCTGGTGGTGTAATTAATCGCCCAGGTTTGCCTGTCATGACCATAGAGTTTGAGCAAGGTAAACAGCCACCAGTTGGTTACCAATACAGGCTGTCACAGCCTGAAAAGGAAGAGCTGGTTAAGCAGTTGACCCTTGCTCTGGAGAAAGGATGGGTAGTACCCTCTTCCTCTCCTTTTAGAGCACCTGTTTTGTTTGCAAGAAAGAAAGGCGGTGGTTTACGATGGTGCATCGATTACAGAGCCCTCAATACCATCTCCATCAAGAATCGCTATCCCCTGCCAAGGATAGACGATTTGCTAGACTCCCTCAATGGAGCTTGTGTCTTCTCAGGCCTTGACCTAGCAGCAGGTTATTGGCAAATCCCCATCAAAGAGGAAGATGGGCACAAGACAGCATTCAGGACCCCAATGGGCCTGTATGAGTGGAATGTCATGCCATTTGGTCTGACAAACGCACCAGCAGTGTTTGCCAGGACAATGCAGACAATTTTTCAAGATATAATTGGCAAGTTTGTGCTTGTTTATTTGGATGACATACTGATTTTCAGTAAAAATCCAGAAGAGCACGAGAAGCACCTAGAAATGGTGTTACAGCGGCTAGAGCAACACAAGTTTTATGCTCAGCTAAAGAAGTGTCACTTTGCACTTCCAGAAGTAGAGTTCTTGGGACACATGGTAAGCAAAGAAGGCATCCATGTGGATCCAAGAAAAGTCAAGATTGTGCAGGAGTGGCCCAAACCTGCCAACTTGTCAGATTTGAGGTCTTTCTTAGGCCTATCAAATTATTTCAGACGCTTTGTGCATGCTTACAGCACAATAGCGAGACCACTGCATGCTCTCACACGGAAAGATGTTCCGTGGCAGTGGACAGTTACGTGTGATAAGGCTTTTCAGCTGTTGAAAGACAAGCTTTCATCAGCGCCAGTTCTGAAAATGCCAGATTTCACACAGCCATTTGAGTTGATAGCCGATGCCTCAGATTACACATTGGGTGCAATTCTGATGCAAGAAGGAAGGCCTATTGCCTTCGAGAGTCGGAAGTTGACCCCAGCCTAGGTTAATTACCACACACCAGAGAAAGAGCTGCTAGCAGTGATGCATGCGCTCACTGTTTGGCGCTGTTATGTAGATGGCTCTCATGTGAAGATCCTCAGTGATCATGAGCCATTGAAGTATCTCAGATCCAAAGCACAGTTGCTTCCACTCCAAGTGCGATGGTCACAGTTCTTGGAGCGCTTTGACTACTCTTGGGAGTACAGAGCAGAACGGCTTAATGCCGCCGACCCCTTAAGTCGTGTAGCGCACGCTGAGGTGGGAGGCTCCGGAACTGGCAGTTGGACGGGTAGCGTCCCGGCCTCAGAAACTGTACTCGAGTACCTAGCAGCAATTGCTGAGGAGGGTGCCCTTAGGCGCAGTAAGAGAAAGCGGTCCTTGGCCAGGTCCTTTTCCCCTCCTGAATCCCCCAGACTTAGCAGGAAGAAGAAACAAGGTCAGTCACGGCCTGCCCCTGCTAAGGAAGCTCAGAGCACTGTACCTGCAAGTGAAGCTGACGCAGTAGACACGCGCGCAACTCGTCCCGCCGTCGAGCAGATCGCAACGGACATACGCGAGGCTTTACAAGCAGTTTACAGTAGTGAACAACAAGGGCTTGAACAAGCGGTTGTTCGCTTTGGTTTGCGGCATACAGAAGATGGTCTGTGGTGCCGTCAGCAACAGGTGTATGTGCCTACTGCAGAGTTGCAGCGGCGCTGCGTCTCAGAGTTCCATGACACACCCTACAGCGGTCACAAAGGAGTGACAAAAACGCTGGCGGCTGTGCAAAGATTGTATTGGTGGCCAGGTATGCGTGGTTCAGTGACATCGTATGTCACCACGTGTGCTTCCTGCCAACGCAATAAAGTTCAAGGCAAGAAACCCATTGGGAAGTTGCAGCCATTAGCGGTGCCTGCAGCCCCGTGGAGTGAGGTGTCCATGGATTTCATTACGGGTCTGCCGACTACTCCAGCCGGTAATGATTCGATAATGGTGATGTGTGACAGACTCACAAAGATGGTGCACTTCGCGGCGTGCACAAAAACAGTTGATGCTGTTGGAGCAGCAAAACTGTTAAGAGACCATGTCTTCCGGTACCATGGTTGGCCAGCTAGCATTGTGAGTGATCGAGATACTCGCTTCCGCAGTGAGTTTTGGTCTTCTCTCATGCAGCTGACAGGTGTCAGGCACAAGCTGAGCACTGCCTTCCATCCACAGACAGATGGTCAAACAGAGAGAGTCAATCGAGTGCTTGAGGAGTACCTACGGCACTACGTCAATCCAGTTCAAGATGATTGGGACGATTGGCTCCCTCTGGCTGAGTTTGCTTACAACAACTCAGTTCATGAAGCGGTAGGTGAGACCCCGTTCTTACTGAACTACGGTCTGCACCCACGCCTACCAGGAGCAGTCCGCACGCAAGCACGGACGGTCACTCCCGCGAGTGAGTTTGCGTCGAGAATGCAAGAGATTGTCGCTAAGGCGAAAGAACGGCTTGAGGCAGCACGCAAGCGTGCTGAGCGGGTTTACAACCCCTCTCGCCGTGAGGCTATCTTCTCAGTAGGTGATCAAGTTTTGCTTAGTGCAAGAAATACAGTTCTCAAAACGCCTGGCGTTAACAAGCTCTTGCCTAAGTACATTGGTCCCTTTCGAGTGGCAGAAGTTCTCAGTCCGGTTACGTACCGCCTGGACCTTCCTGCCAACATGCGGTGCCACAATGTGTTTCACGTTGGGTTACTGCTTGAGTTTAAATCGGACGGCAGAGAGCAGCCGCCCCCGCCTCCACTGGAGTTTGATGATGGCGAAGGTGGAGAGTGGTTTGAGATTGACCAGGTGCTCAAGCACCGGCAGGTCAAAGTTGGTAGGCGTTCAGTTATGCAGTATCTTGTTCGTTGGAAGGGCTATGGTCCTGAAAACGATGAGTGGCGTGATGCAGTTGGTGTCACTGCCACAGCTACTGACGCCTACTGGGCTGGGCGTGGAGGTCGCACAGCAGCAGCGTCTGCTGATGCTGCCCCTCGCTGACGTGTTCGTGGGCCACGATCACGGAGATTGCGTAGCTAGTAGCGTCTAGCTGCCAGGAGTCAGCCACTAGGTGGGGAGGAGTGTTGCGTGCAACACTACTCTAGAAGCCCCATGAGCTAGTGTGCTGTCTAAGTAGAACTACGTAGATGGACTTTGATCCTTCAGGCATGTTACTCTGAGTCTTAGGGTACATGTTCGTTGGTATGTAGGCAGGGCGGGCCATATAAACGGGCCTTTGTCCCCAAGTCCAGTATTCTTACACCAGCCCAGCTTGCCCAGTGCAAGAGCTAGATAGGCAACGTGCCCTAGCTGCTGCAGCAGCAGTTGGCCTTATGCAGCCCCTGCCTGCTGGCCAGCAGCTCATCACTCAGTTGTTGCAACCTGCCCCTCTCTCTGCTGAGCAGGTGACTCATAATGCTATTGTGCAGCAGCGTAGAGATCAGCAGCAGCAACAACTTCAACAACAACGGCAGCAAGAGCTTGTTCAGTTGGTACAGGACAAGAAGAAGGAGGCAGTGGCTAGGTTCTGGGAAGTGCTGGTTGACTTTGTAGTCATGAAGGGAGCGCCTTCGGCCTGGCTGGAATTTGTACCGGCTGATCACCCCTTCATTCGTGTGGTTGCCCACCAGGTTCAAGTGGCGCCACGAAGGGGTTGATAGCCAGTTAGCTGGTTGCGAGCTCATTTGCCTGTCATCACATTTCATCTACTTTGCTGCATGAATTGTCTATTTGTAGCTTTTCTGCTCTCAAATGCAGCCCGTGTCAGCCAGTGGGTGTGTTGGGTGGATGCACACCGTCTGGTGGGTGTCCATTTGCCGCACCTTTGGGGTGGCAAACCCCAGCAGTGCCTTGGTGGTGCTGGGATTGCTTGTCGCCTTGTGTTGTCAATTAGTAGCAGAGGTCCATGGTCGTGTTGATCATCATGTTGCTCAATGTCCCCAACTCTTGATGCAGGAGCACCCATGTGTTCAGTACCTGCATGTTACTGACATGTCTACATGCCTTGCTTTCAGACACCTGACGTTGACACTGTTTTTTCCGTCATGCCAGTCTATCTCTGCGCAGAGTTCATGTTATTGGGTGGGGGAAGCTGCTTTTTGCCTCTCTGGGGCTTTTTGTGGTTTACTCCCGTGTGCCGCGCTCTGCGGTCCTAAAAGTGTCTCTGGACGCACCCGGTAACTTCCATCAATCAATCAATCAATCTAGCGCTGGGGCGGGGAAGATGCGTGCAGTACATGTACAGCCGTTGTGCTGCCACTCTGGTATTACCGGTAGTACTGGTGCTATGTAGCTGCTTGTGTGCAACAATCCACCCCTTGATGAACTGCATGGCATGCCAGCAAGTGGATGCTGCGAATGCAAGGTTGACAACCATGTCAGTGGGTGTGGTACCAAATCGCAGCGCAGCGCTCCAGGTTGGTGTGATGACAGTCTTTGCATGAATTTCTTGTGAAGTGGACAAGTCCCTTTTTCATGTGCTTGTGTGTGCGCGCCGATTGTGACGATGGGGCCAACACAGTAAGGGCACCCGGCGCTTTGGATGTACGTAGCATGCGCTTGCAGCTGTGACAGGTATTTGTGCCACTGATGTTCTGCTGTTTAGTGCGAGAGGAGAGCTGCCGCTACTGCTTGTATCATTGCTGGGCTCTGGTTTGATGCTCCAGGTTATGATTTGAGTGTTTTCTCTCAGCTCAGTGTAACAACCTCTCGCTACAGCAGCGCTGCCAGATGTCGATCAGGGCCACTCCACCAGTGGCTGGCACCTTCCCAATTCATGGTATTGATATGCTGCTCGGGATCTAGCATCTGAGTGATCCTGGCTAGTGCATTTGCTTGCTGGGAGTTAGCGGTGCAGGAAACGTAGCATGCACGCAAAGCAGGTAAAGCAGGTAAAACTTTCTCTCCCTGCCTCCCTCACTAGGCAACCCAATGCTCTCTCGCTGCAGCATGCACTCACAGCTGGCTGCACCCAATGTATGCTCTGCTGCTAGATCATAGCTGTCCAGATCCAGGACAGTGTATCACTATGATGAAAAGAGCACCACAGCGCCGGCCAGCCACAACACAGCACCATCTGAGAAGCGGCAAGCACAATTGGTCTCGTGCCTGCATCGTCTGACCCGTCGCACACAAACACCAGTACGGTGCTTCATGCTGTTCAAGCACACAACTCCATCAGACTCTAGGGACAGGCCTCATTAACATGGAGTAGCACCGCCTAGTAGGTTACACATCAGACTTTCACATCAGCCCAGTTCTGCTCGCTGTCAGCCCAGCCCCCTGCAGCCTCTGCCTCTCCCTGCTGCTGCTCGTCAGCCGCCTGTTGCTGCCCAGGGAATGCAGGCTCCCAAGCAGCCCCAGCTGCTGCTCCTGCACGCACTGCAGCTGCACCAGGCGCTCGCTTGGGCGGCGCCAGTGCTGGCCGTGCAGCAGCAGCAGCAGCAGCACCAGCACCAGCAGCGCTGCCTGCAGCAGCAGTCACCTGTACCACTTGATGCTGGCCATTGCCAGATGCATGCAGTGCCGTTGCTGCACCTGCTGCTGCCAGCCCTGCCCGCACACTACTGCTTGTGCGGTGATGCTTGCCAGGCGAGCTGGCCGCTGCAGCAGTGTCGCCCGACTGCGAGCTCAGCTGCTGCTGCTGCTGCTGTTGCTTGCTCTGTGTTGCGCCCTCAACACTGTCCGTACCCTTGCTGCCTGCTGCCCCAGCAGCATCGTCATCATCGCTGTCACTCAAGATGGGACCCCTGAAGGGCATGCGCATCGGCGCTGGCGCAACACCAGTCGCTGCTGCCTGTCCCGCCTTCCGCCCCTGCATGCTCTCGCTGGACCTGCTGCAGCCTCTTCGCCTGTTGCTGGGCTGCCGTGTTGTCCGCCTGCTGGCTGCAGCACTGCCTGGCTGCTGCTGTGCTGCAGCATAGTCAGCGTCTGTGACGGACCCTCGCGGCTGCTGTCTTGCTGCAGCCAGCTCATCATCGCTGTCTGAAGCTGTCCCAATTTCAGTGCCCAAATGCTGCCCCTCGCCCTCGCTGTCAATGCCGTCGCTGTCAGAATCTAACAGAATGGCGGCCTTCCTGCAAGGGCAACGCGTCACAGCAGCAAAGTGTGCATTCAGCACCAGCACAGTGCACTTTGACCTGATGCAGCACAGTCATGCAATCAAATACATGTAGCCTGCGCCTGCTGCTGGTGAATGGCTGACGCTGCTTTACACTGTTGGAGTATTGGAGGCTCCAATAATACATGACACCGGTGTGGACGCAGCTAAGCAACCGTCACGTTTCAAAGGCATTCAGAGCACGCAGCAGCCTGCTAGTGTGACACTGGTAGCAGCGCAGTCTACCATTGCGGGTTTGAGGTTCTGCAGGGCTTGCCCCACACTTACACCCTGGCAACACTTGCAGCAAGCTGGAAGGCACTACTTTTCACAGTAACACCCCTGACCTGTGCGCCTCCAGTTTCTTGGTGCAGACCTCGGGCGTCTTGCTGCGCCTGCCGTCTGCTGCCTCATCATCGCCATCATCGCCCAGCACTCCCCTCTCCATGTTCTTCATCAGGCCAGCCTTGGGGTGCTCGCCTGGCAGGTGGCAGGAGCAGCGCCAGCAGAGGCAGCGGTTGAATAGGTACACACAACAAGTGCAAGCAACATTAAACGCGCAGGTATCGTACCTGCACAAGTTGACTGTCATGCTGTAAATGGTGGAGATTGTGAGTTGACAGAGCACCAGTGGTGTGGAGCATCTGTGTCGTCTGCTGAGAGGGATAAAGCAACACGTGCATGCACCACTCACTTGCAGCACCACCCTTCTGGCCCCTGTACTTCTTCCTTTTGACGTTGTCAGCGGGGCCACCATCGCTGTAAAGCACGTAGTCACTGTATGATGGCGCAAACTGCAAGAGCAATCAGCCACACAATTATTGGTTGTGAGTGTCTGCCAAGAATGGCTTTGAATAAACTGCAGCACAATCACATTGTTGCAAGATCAAGCACGCAGCGCAGGCATCACGGGCGCCGGCAGCACCTGCAGGCTTCATGCCCGCATTTGCAAAGCGCGGATGCCACTGCCAGCTGCGCATGCTTACCACATGGATGGTGTCTACCACCACGTCTTTGATGCTGATGGCATGCAAGAATGCATCCAGCCGCCAGCCATGTGTGCTGCCGCCCATGTTGAACTCTTTGTGCGGGAACGCGTACAGCAGGCTGATGCCTGCCAGCGCCATCTCCACGCAGATCATGAAGTTCTGCAGCGCCTTGCCATCCTCCGGGTTGCTGATCTCTCCCATGCTGTTGATGTAAGATATGGCGATGCCCTGGAAACAACCAGGCACGGCAAGGTATGTGCTGTTACGCAGGGTGCAACGAGGGATTTGCGGCTTGCTGCGCAGCACAATAGAAAGCCTTGTGCTGGCTGTGTTGCTGCAGCTGCTTTGAACAGGATATGCGCGTAAACTAATCATGGGGTTATACCTTGACGGGGCACAGCAGCCAAGCAGGTGATGGACAGGAACGCACGACCAAGCTGGACCAATATGTGCAGTGTGTTGCTGGTGCAGAAACATGGCAATGAGCCTGCCGTTGACGCACCTGCCAGAAGGTCAGGAACACCACTGTCTTCACCAAGATGAACTTCAGCAGTGGGTTGAATGGCTGCAGCAGCTCACTGGCGCCTATCCAGAACAGCATCAGCCCGTACAAGGCAAACGTGTAGCACACATTGTACAGGATGGAGATGTAGAAGTACCTGCATGTAAGCGAAGTGTCAAAGGTGTTGCTGCGACCCTGACAAACATAGCCAGCTGCATTGCCAAGCATGTGTTCAGCACTGAAATGCCTTGTGCTGCTGTGTCAGTGCCGTTGAGCATGTGTTAGCTTGCTGTCAGGCACTGGCTGGCTGCGCCTGCATGTGGCTGTGCCCGTGCTGTTGCTGCAACTGCCTACAGTGAAGTCTCAAGCACGATTGGCAGCTGCTGCTGCTGCTGCACCTCACTGCTGCTGGTACTGCTGCTGGTTCTGCTTCTGCTTGTGCAAATGCTGCCTAACAAGGGTGCTGGCGCTGCTGGTGTCACTGCTTACCCATTATTGATGCTCATGTCGCCGTCTGTGTATGCTCCTGCTGCGTACAGGATGATTGTCAGCAGCGCCATGATGGGCTTCAGCAGCACAAACTGCAGCGTGCCCTGCTTGCAGCGCCGCAGAAAGAAGCCATCCACTTGCATAGTGGGCAAGCAGCACGTCATGTGGGTCCATGAGGGGTGCACCAGCTTGCCCTCTGCTTTGACCACCACTGCTCCTGGACCGCCAACGTACGCCAGCAGCAGCGAGCTAAAGTTGTAGATGATCCACGCCTCATAGCTGCAAGCAGCACAGCAGCAGCATGACTCAGCCCAGCACTACTTGAATCTGTGTTGATGTGCAAGATGTTACTCGTTGCATTGCTTTGCTGGCATACAGCAGCCCACAGGCTGTCAGGGAGTCCTGCCAACTCCTGTGCGTGCTTAAGCTGCTGCTAGTGCTGCTGGTGATGGTTCTCAAGCAGCTGAGCACCACCATGCCAGTATTGCTACTGTGTGCTCGTCCTGCAAGCTGTTGAACCAAGCAGCCTGCGGACGATTTTGACTGTTCGCAGCGCACCAGTCTCGCGCAGTGTCAAAGTAGATGGCTCCATGGCGCCACTGCAGTGACGCCAGTGATCCAATGGCATACACCGGGACCATGAAGATGATCCTGATGATGTACCTCTGCAACGCAAACATCAGTCAGCGTCTGCACGTCTCTAGCCTGAGGCATCAGGCTGATGCTGCTCCAGGCACTACACAACTAACACCGCCCCGCCTCACCTGAAACACTGGCTCTGTATAGCTGCGCAGGTGACATAGTATCTGCGCAGTACACGAAATGTCTGCATATCAGACGAGTACACCTGCACAAACCAAGGCTGACATTGCATTGACACAACAGCAGGTACTGCTGTATCACCTGTGCCTGACACATGCTTGCCTGCTTTACTCACCTGATAGATGGAGATGAGTATGCCTGAAAACGCAAACGCGGCAGCCACGCCTATCGACTCCTTGCTCTGCAGCATCTTGTCTGGCTTGCTGTCTGACCCCTGCTGTCTAGCCCATGTTGCTACATAGCGGTGTGCGTCGGCAGATTTACTGATGAAAAACCAAACTCTAGCGAAGGAATAAAGTCAGGTACAAAGGACGTTTTCAGCGCCCTTGTCCCAGCTGCAGGGTTCGCGCCTGTGCTACGTCATTGGCGCTCTTTCACTCGCCACACGTGGTGCAAGAGCATTTCATGAATCCAGATAACAATACCATAATATCTTTCAACTGTTAGTGCAGTCGCTGCAAGCTCTTCTCGTGAATTCAGTGATTTCTTGCTTCTGAGACTAGGCTGCCTCGCATCCATTTGATGAAGCACTGCTCGATTGAAGTATCCAGATTGAGAGCTAACTAGGCAGCATGCGTGGCAGCTGTTGAGGACAGCACACTTGGACTGGGACCACGGTCTGCAGCAGCAGCACTTGCAGCATGAAGCGAGCCAGGCAACCCCCGCCACCGCTCGTTGAGGGCATTCAGTCTTGCATTGGACGCCGTGGCACGTACAACCAGTTCAAACTTCTTGCGCTTGTCGTCACTTTCTGGTGCTACTGCCTCTTTCACGCAACAAGGAAGCCGCCGAGCGTTGTGAAAAGGTACGTTTTGCATGTTTGGGCGTCTTGATGCTCTTAGATTGCCTACGGCTGCTGCATAGCCGCACGCACCAACAGTCAAGCAGAGCAGCAGCAGTTGATGGTGGCAGCCCGCCATGCACTCGGCTTCGGCACATCATAATTGTCTTCCCCCTTGTGAGAGACCACAAAAGGCACAAAACATTGCCGTTGCCTCGGCATTGTTCTGTACCTGATGACAGCAGCTGCCATGTCCAACCCCCTGCCGGCGTTGCTGTTTTTGCACCTCTATGCTGCAGTGTGCTCAAGGGTGACAAGGATTTCAGCTCTGTGGAGTCTGCTGATGCAGACACCCCACTCAACTATGGTTGGGCACCATTTAACGGACCCAGCGGCCAGGTGGGCAGGTGTGGCCTGGCAAGGCTTGCAGGACAGCCTGCATATGCTTGCAGCAGTGGCAGGAGCAGCAAGCTGAAGCTGCATAGCTGCACATTCAGTGGTGACACACGCACCCCCTTTCCAGCAAGTAGCTGCTAATCACCAACATATTGTGCTGCACACCCAATTGTAATGGCTGCTGTCACTCGCACCCCTGGGCTGCAGCAGCATTGCCACACCCAGCACAGTTCACATGCTGCTGCCTTTCTACTGGGTTGTGATGAATGCTTTTGCTCACCATTGTTCGCTGTGTGTGCAATGCCTGCAGTCAATGCTGGGGCAAGTTGACCTGGCATTTCTGGCAGCATACGCAGCAGGCATGTTCTTTGCAGGACATATGGGAGACCGCACAGACTTGCGGGTCTTCCTTTCCATTGGCATGCTAGGCAGTGGCATCTTCTGCACCCTTTTCGGCATGGTAAGCAGCAGCAGCAGCGACGGCCATGCGAGGAGCATGCCGTGCAGCAAGCTATGGATGCGTAAGCAGTAAGCTGTCGGCTTGCGCACCAGCTTAGCGGTGCTTGATCAGGTATGGTCTGCCAACATCGTTCACATGCCCGGGACCACTGCTTATGCACTGTGCAGCTGACTGTTGGTTGAGGCGTCGGCTGTGCTGTTTTAATTCTGCAACAACTTCATATTCCGCTGCTGCTCTGCAGGCATACCTATGGGACATACACAGCATGTGGTATTTCACCTCTATGATGGTGAGCACTGGGCTACAACATGGGCTGCGGACAGCCACAGCAGTGTCCTGAGTAGCAGCTACTGCAGCACCAACTGTTACGTGCACTGCCGTGCGGCAGCGCAAGCCGTGGCCGCAGATGCAGCTCCCAAGCGTGATGCAGTTGTTAAGGCAGGCAGCGCTGCGCATCAGGCTCTTGCATTTCAAGCAGTCTTGACCACACCTGCACACGCAGCCAGCGCCTCAGCAATGTACTTGCAAGCTCAGCTTGGTGTTGAGCGTAAGCCCTGTCTCCTGCCTTCGCAGGTCATAGCTGGCGTGTTCCAGTCCACTGGCTGGCCCAGCGTTGTGTCCATCATGGCCAACTGGTATGGCAAGGGCAAGCGAGGGCTGGTCATGGGCATCTGGAACGCACACACAAGCTTGGGCAACATCCTGGGCACAGTGATTGCAGCAGCGTGCCTGCAGTACGGCTGGGGCTACGCGTTTATCGTGCCTGGCGTGCTGATCAGCTTGCTGGGGCTGGTGGTGTTTGCAGTGCTGGTGGTGCAGCCGTCAGACGTCGGGCTGGGTGGCAGCTACGAGCCAGTCAAGTTGGTTGATATGGTGAGTTTCAGCTTGGGCAATGTGACAGCAGCTGCAGGCAAGATGGTTGAACAGCAGCAGCAGCAGCAGCTGGAGACTGTGTGATTTGCGTCCCTCTCATTGGAAGGCTCACGCCAGCAGTGCAGTGGTGCATTACGTCCACATTAAACCATCACCAGGATTGCGCTGAGCAGAACAACGCCCTGACACTCTGCTAGTCGCGTCCAGCTATGCGCAGTTCAAAAGCACACCCTGCTGACAGCAGCGCTTGGGTGCTTGTCGCAGGCATACGACGCAGATGACGAAAAGGGTCGGGCCGAGTCAGAGTCCGGCGAGAGTGTGGGCTTCTGGCGGGCCTGGGCCATCCCTGGTGTGTCATCGTTTGCATTTTGCCTGTTCTTCTCGAAGCTGATTGCGTACACCTTCCTGTACTGGCTACCGTACTACATCAAGTCGACGCCCATTGAGGGGCGGTTGCTGTCAGCCAAGCAGGCGGGCGACTTGTCAACTCTGTTTGATGTTGGCGGCGTGGCAGGTGGCATCATGGCTGGGCACTTGTCGGACAAGTCAGGCGCCAGTGCGCTGGTGGCGACAAGCTTTACGCTGGCCAGCGTTCCGCTCCTGTACCTGTACCGGTACTATGGCAACGTGAGCTTTGTGGTGAACGCGGTGCTGATGATGGCCTGCGGTTTCTGCGTCAACGGACCATACGCGCTCATCACCACTGCCGTGTCTGCGGACTTGGGCACACATGAGAGCCTTGCAGGAAACGCAAAGGCACTGGCGACAGTGACGGCCATCATTGATGGTATGGGCAGCGTTGGTGCAGCAATCGGGCCCATGCTGACAGGTTACATCTCAGAGCAGGGCGGCTTTGATGGCGTGTTTGTCATGCTGTACATAGCAGCACTGTCTGCTGGGCTGCTGCTGGTGCGGCTGTGCATCAAGGAGGTGAGCTGCGCCAGCGTCGGAATGTTTGATGGCTGACAGAACAAGCAGGATTGTGCTGGCTTGCCCATGTTTCATCAACTGTTGGTCAAAGTGAAACCTTTGAGAATGTAGCAGCACTCTAGCAGAGAAACAAAGCAGTGACACCCTACCCCTGCATGCAAGGCTCATGTGAGGATTGACATGCCTGCTGACAGCCATGCAGCTCATATCACGCATGTTTTTGCTGTAGACTATTGGATGCCATGACAGTATGCCTGCAAGCTGCCTAGAAGGTTGCCACAAGTCATGGTTTATGCATCCCCCTTGCTGACACATCTGCTGCCCTCTTTCCGACTGCTGTTGCTGCAGCTCGAAACCATGAAGGTGGATCGCAAGATAGGGCTCAGAGTGTCGTCGGGAGTGCAGCTAACAGCAAAAGCAGCGCAGGCTGTAGTGTAGTGTGGCTATGAAAGCAGCGTTACTTCCATCTGTTTGCTGCTGCGCGCCTGCAGCAGCTGCATTGCATTGGGCAAGTTGACCCAGGCCCTTGGGCTAGGTGTGAACTTCACACCTTTGAAAGCTGTGCCCGAGCGGGCGCCTGTCGGCCCACTGGCAGGGTGTTCGTTGGGTGTTGATACACAGCCTGACCCAAAGGAAAGGCAGATTTTAATTGATCGAAGATTGCTTATGCATGCCACTTACAGCATACACGCTGGCTCAAGATGCGTGTTATCTTGGCTGGCTTCATACATGAACTCAATCATGATTTTTGTTGGATGGTGACCGCTGCGTGTCTTGGAGACTAGCTGGCCATTGTTTGGAGGCTCTTAACACCTGAGATCTTGAGTAGCGGCAACGCTGTCAAGCTCGTCAGCACCCAGCTCAGCTGTGCTGCCGGGTCTTGCACATCTGAACCCAGCTGGGGATCATGTCCTCAGCACATTCCTCGTGATATTCCCCAGCCCCAAGACACCGAAACTCACGTATATGTAGATCTGAAGTAACACGGCAATTGAGCATCAGGGGCTGAAGTGCGGGCAGTCGAACAAGCGGGGCCGGTGTCTTGCCTGCACGCAGGCCGTCCTTCGTTGTTGCGGCAGCAGCGTTGCAGGATTTAATAGGCCATGGCAGCAGTAGTATCAGGTCCTGGTCAACAACATGCAGCCAGGCAGCATCAGCAGCAAGAGGAGTCCTCATGGGCCGAGGCAAGGCGTTCAGTGTTCAGGGGCGCGCTGGTGCTTCTGGCCGCTGCAGCAGTATTTGGGCTGTTTGTGTTGAGCATGCCCAGGCTGAAGGTGCGTTATAGGGCACATGTAGCAGGGCATGTGGCAACAGCAGCGCGTGCGCCTGCACCCTTGACACCCTGCCTACTCCCTGTGCCAAGGGGGCTGTGTGTATCAGCAGGATTTCAGCAGTGGGTTGATCATGAACTGAACAGTGCATGTGTGTGTTCCCTTGTCTGTCTGTTCAGGCGCATGAGCTGGAGGCTTTGGTTCACAACTTCCCACCTTCCAGCTTGCCTGCAGTCATCACATTGCGGGACACCCTGCTGGCGTATGCAGATACATACCCGGTGCGTGTGCTGCACACGTGCATTTCGCAGCATGTCAACAATGTAGTTGCAGCAGCTTAAGCGAGGCTGCTAGGGAATGCCCTGTTAGCAGCAGCAAGGGCAGGTCGTCTGGCGTGCCGCGTCTATGAAGCTGTGTTGCTGAAGCCGCTGCTCACCTTTTGGCTCATGCACGTGTTTGGCCGTGTTGCTGTGGCACAATGTTCACGCATGCAGCTGTGAGTGCATCTGCTGACATCACCAGCATTGTCCCTGCAATTGCGTTGCCACCGCGCAGAAAACCGTGGCAGTTGGCATCCTCATGCTGTACACCATCATGCAGACGTTTGCCATCCCAGGCACTATATCGCTGTCGCTACTGTCAGGCGCGCTGTACGGCAGCACACGGGGCTTCTTACTAGTTGCGGCAGTCAGCACAGCAGGTGCATGCAGCTGCTACAGCATGAGCTGCCTGCTGTGGCGGCCGATAGCGCGCGCAGTGTGGGCAGACCGGCTAGACGGCTTTCGGTCTGAGGTGGCAAAGCGCAGGCATGACCTGCTGAGCTACATCATCTTCCTGCGGGTGACGCCCATGCTGCCAAACGTGTTCATCAATGTGGCCAGCCCCATTGTGGGGGTTCCGCTGCTGGACTTTGCACTGGGTGAGTGACGCGCAATGGCCAGAGCAGGGGTGCTTTGCAGGCGCACAGCAGGCCAGCACCAGCAGCGGACGTGCCTGGCAGTGCAGAAGCATCTTGCAGTCAGGGGCTGCAGCAGTGAGCAACATGCAGCAGCAATGCAGCAGCAAGTGTACTTGAAAGGGCCTGGGTGCGGCTGTGCAAGCAGCAGCATTGTACTGCGTTTAAGCACTCGAGGACGGTCACTTGAGCTTTCGCAAGGAAGTTAATGCTCTGTGCAGGCTGCTGATGTGTGGAACCTTTCTACTGCTGCGTTTGCGTTGGTTTGTGCGTTTGTTGCAGGCACGCTGATTGGCTGTGCGCCCAACAACTTCATGGCAGCACATGCAGGCGACCATCTGTCTGACCTGGACTCGCTGGCAGACCTGTACAACCCGCGGATGCTGCTGCTGGGCCTCACTGTGGGCTGCATAGCGCTGCTGCCTGTGTATGTGAAGCACAGGCATGAGAAAGAGCGCGCCATTGCGATGCTGGCTCAAAAGATTAGGTAGCAGCAGCCACCATGCAGCAGCAGCAGTGGCGTGTGGTGGCCGGTGCGTGCAGAGCCGCCGGCAGTGGTCCGCAGGGCGCGTTGTGTTGCTGTGCTCTCCGCACTGGCGTTCACGCGATCTTGTCTGTGTTGGTGTGCTTCGTTGCAGAGACAGCTGGCCATCAGGAATCAGCAATGGTGTGAGCGTCATTCGTCTGATCGAATTCTAGTTGCGTTCATGGAGCTGTGTTGCTGTAGGGCAGCGGCCTTGTGCTGCTTTGTCATGCCCGGCATGTCCGTAGTGTCACTTTCACCAATGTGCCATAGCATTGTTAGTTAGGTTTGTGTGGCTTAGTGATGTGTATGAACAGTGCACAGCAAGCGCATGGCTTGCCTTTGTACAGTGTGTGAGCTGAGCTTTGTCTGCCTACTGCGAGTATTCAGAGACAGAATAACGCCGATAACGGCGTGCTTGTGGTATTCTTGTCACTGTGAAGCCATAGCTACTCGGTGGCTGGCTGATATAGCCGTTTGGGCTTGGGTTCGAGGGATCGCCAACAAAGGCTTGCTGAGATATTGCAGCTTGTGGCACCATGGTGCCAATTGGCCAATATGTATCATTGCGATGGGCATTGAGCGATTCAGTAGTCAAGATGGTCAGCACTGTCTCTGGTGGATAGCCTTGGTGGGTAGCCGTGTAGCAGGTGTGATGCAGCGCCAACTAATGTGGTGCTGCTTCTGCCATGGTCTGATGTTCATGTTGTAGTGATGTGACAGATGCTGCTGTGGTGATGTCGCCGCTGCAGCAGTCATCAGGGTCAATCGTCATGCTGCTGGGTTTGGCGCACCATTTACTGGAAGTATTAGTCCTGTGCGTGGGTTTCGCCGCACACGACTGCTCTTCGGCTCTGCTGATCACTCAGTGGCTTAACAACTAGCAAGGAGAAGCAGAAGCCTGAGATTCCAGCATGTTCAACCATGGTGGCGGGGGCCCCATCTAGACATGTGAGTGCTGCATTCTGCTGCATTATCTCTGCAATTTGAGTATCCTGCAACCCTTGTCACTCGGTGGCTTGTCATGCTGTACAGCATTGTAACTCCCCCTGACAAGGGTTTGTTATGTCCGCGAGTTGAGCTGCTGGTGATGACTTCCCCTGCGGAACAGAATCCATGCCGTGTCATTTGGTGCAAGATGTTCGGCCCTGCCGATGTAACGCACATGTGGACGCAGTACGAAGGCTCGACATACTGTTTTGCCATGGCGATTCAGCTGAGAGGACGCTTCATTGCAAGGAGAATATCAAGCAAATGTTCAATCAGTTTATCGATGTTATCACTCCCTTGTCAAAGCGGGCAGTGAGCAGCTAGGTGACAGCAGCTGACACAGTAAAGCAGCGGTGCAGTGACCAGGCTAGCCTGCCAGGCTGGTGTGGAGAGCACTTCAAGATGCAAGCCAACATGGAGAAGGGGCAGCAGCTTCCCGGCAGCCACTTGCTGGCAGGTGTGCGCTTCTAGGCTGCCTGTGCAGCTCCATGCGTTAGTAGTGATGGGGCCATGTCTGCAGCAGTACCATCAGCAGTACACGCATATCGCAAACAGCAAATTGCCCACATGTACAGAGAACAGCATGTGTGAGCACGGATGCCACGTGCGGTACTGCTGTATTGCTTGATTCGATGTCCTGTTCATCGCTGTCCTGCAAACGCAAATAGCCCTGCACTCACGCATGGAGCGCATCAAGGGTGTGGTGCGTGTGTGCAAGGCAGCCTCTAAGAAGCCCCACAGCCGCAGCAACACAGACATCAACCTCATCGCAGCAGAGACGCAGTCTGTTACGCTGCTGGCACGCGAGGGCCCAGCAGTGCACAGGGAGCTATGCCATGTCCTGCAAGCGCTCAGTGTCAGCCAGATGCAGTCGGTGTGGCTACCTGGGAAGTACAAGTCTGGCATCTTGGTGTATGTGAGTGTGAAGCTGCTGCAGCTGCAATGCTTGCACAGCAGCTGCAGCACATTGATGATGAATGACTGCTCTTGTGGCAAGCGTTTCTGCAGCTGCAGCAGCTACCGACTGAGGTTGCTGTTGGGGAGGCATCACTACCATCAACCACTGCCATCAACTAGGATCCGTTGAATAGACATCTGTTGGGATGACGAGCATGCACCAGAGACAGCAGCAGCATTCCAAAATTCCTGCCATGTGCACAGGTGCTGCAAGGTCGTGTGCAGATCCGCACACGCAGCAAAGCAGCCTTCGAGCACGGACTGGAGTGCAGCGTTAGCAGCAGCGCTGGCAGCCCAGGCATCAACAGCACGGGCAGTCCAGGGGCACGCAGCACCTGCAGCAGCAGCAGCAGCTCACCCGGCGGCAGCAATGGTGGCAAGAAAGTGCCTGCAGGAGCAGCTGTTCCTGCAAGTGTGGATGGCACTAATGCTGGCGCTGGCGGCGCTAGTGCTGCGTCTGCTTCTGAGGCTGACTTGCGGGCCCTCTTTGACAGCATAGACAAGGACGGCTCAGGTCAGCAGCAGCACATTTCACATGAGTTGCGCACAATGTTGAGTAGCACTGGATTCCAGTGCCATGTACGGCCTTTAGAAGTGTATGTCACTGTGGCCTGCTATGGTGCATCAGCAGGCTGGCAAGGCAGCAGCAGCAGCAGCACTGCACAGCAAATGAGTCCCAAACTCCTTGGTGCCGCCGTTGCTGCAGCTGCACGAGTTCCGCACGCATATTGTTTGAAGCCACATGCCAGTAGTGCATTTTCTTGTTCCTGGTGCCTTCAACACCACCACCCTTGCTGCTGCTGCTGCTGCTGCTGCTGCTGCTGCTGCTGCTGCAGGTGCGATTGATGTTGAGGAGCTTCAGTATGCGCTGTCGGTGATGGGCATCGACAAGTCACCCGCGGAGGTGCAGGAGCTCATGGACAGCGTGGACAAGGACGGCTCAGGTGCGCTTGCAGGACACTGCCCATGCGCCACGTAGCAGCAGAGTTGTCTTGTTGTTGATACCACCTCATGTGCTGGTGTGTTTTGGCACCTCCATGCTGCCACGCAGCAGCAGCGCTGTCTCGTTGAAGGGAGATCTCTGGTGGCACCTCAGGTGCTGGTGTAGGTTAGCGCCTAGCCACACGTTTACCTCCACACAGCGCAGGACTGGGCAGGTGCTTGCAGGACAGCACGCAGCAGACTAAAGCCTGTACCCTGGGGCACAGCGCAGACGCCCTTCAGCAGCAACATGCACTGCAGCAGCCACACACACCAGCCCTGCAGCGCAAGCAGCTTGCCATGCTACAATATGTGTGTTGTTTGCAAACATCTGTCCTGCAGGCCAGCTTGAGTTTGAGGAGTTTGTGCTCATCCTGACCACCAAGCTGGGGGTGGGTGGCGGGCAGCGCGAGTCAGCATGGCAGGAGCTGCCAGACGGCAGTTGGAGCATGGAGGTGGAGCAGGGCGGCTGCTTCGGGGAGGCAGCACTGCTGAAAGGCCTGGTGGGTCTGCTGTGTGTCTGATATGTCACACTGAGCGCTGACAGCCCACACCGCGTGGTGTTGTCACGTCTTTGTGGCAGCTGGTGGTGCAATGTGCGCTCTGCTGCAAGTGCTGTGCAAGAGCTGTTGGAAGTCCTGCCTGCATCCTGTGAGAGAGGGCAGCAATCACAACTCAGCAGGTGGCTTCTGAGAGGCGCTCAAGCAATACTCGTGGGGACATGTTCTGTTCGTGTTCTGCTGCTGTGTGCCCTGCAGGCTCAGGAGGGGCTGCTGCTTGCGCTGGAGGACTGCTCGCTGCTCACCCTGGATGCAGCATCCTACACATCCATCCTAACACACGGCTTTGACGGGCAGCTCAATGCCAAGCTGGCGATCCTCAAGTCCAGCTCGCTGCTGGCGAGCTGCATCAGCAACAGGAGCGACATGCGGGGGCTGGCGTACGCAACTGCCAGCGAGGGCGTGGGCTGGGCAGGGCAGCTGTACGGTGCTGGGCAGGCAGCAGCTGCGCTGTATGTCATCCAGGAGGGCAACTGCAGGGTGAGCAGGCCCACATCTTGTCGAGTGTTTGACCGTGCTGGAATGTGTGTGGGCCGCAACTGCCTGTTGCCGGTGGCTGGTTGAGAGACACGTGACTGTCACTGGACAGTGTACTCTGTGGCGTACATCATGCACCTGCTGCTTGTGTCTTGCAGATCATCACAAAGAGCAAAGCCGCAGGCAGCGCAACAGCAGCAGCAACAAGCAGCAGAGCTCTGTCACCACCCAAAACCACAAGCAGCAGCATGGAAGCCAGCACAGATGGCAGCAACAGCGTGATGCAGGCAATGGGCTCTTCTGCCGGTGGCTCGTCAGCTGCTGCTGCTGCTGCGCTGCTGTCGTCTCCCCGCCATGGCTTGCACAGCCCCCACAGCAGGCTGGTGGAGCGGCGTGTGGAAGTTGCACTGCTTGGGCCTGGTGACATTGCAGGTGGGGTGGGGGTCTTGTGTGCGCAGAGACATGAAACAGCATGCAACAAGCTGAAAGTGCCTCTCACATATGTGGCCACAGGGTTTCCAGTGATGCCAGCATTGGTGAGATCTGCTTCAACATCCCTCAAGCATTCCCATGCAAAGTTTCGGGCACTGTCAGCTGCGGCTGGTCTGCTGTTTTCTTATTTGGTATTCTCTCTGCTGCTCCCAGGCGAGGCATCAGCGCTGGGCCTTGCCTGTCATAGCAGCAGCGCTGTGGTGTGCAGTGCGCACATGCTGGTGCTGCGGCTGGACCTGCAGGACCTGAAGCAGCTGCTGCACCCAGCTGACATGCAGGTGAGCTCATCAGCATCCCAAGCATTGTGAAGAGGGGTTTGTGAGCATTTATGCGCTGCTGTCATGAACGAATTTTAAAGACTGTGATCTCTTGGATCACAGCACTAACAACAGTGTCAGCAGTGCACATGATGGTTGATGTTGTGTTTTGAATCATATGATTGTGCGCCTGCACCTGCAGCACCTGGCAGAGCTGCTGCAGCTGCGAGAGGAAGAGCGCCAGCAGCGCCTGCAGGCAGCCGCAGCAACGACCAGCGCAGTGCTGCAGCAGCAGCTGCATGTCAAGGCAGCAGCAATGAGCGCCAGCGGGGCTGCTGCAGGCCCAGGCACTGCCTGGGAGGCAGGTGCAGATGAAACCGGAGTGCTGCATACAAATGCAGGCAGCAGCCCGACAGCTGTTGGCAGTAGCCCTAAGGGGGGTAGGCAAGGCGCAGCAGCGTCAAGTGGAAGCGCTGCGAAGCAGGGCGCGCCACAGCTGCCGCTGTCAAAAGCAGCAAGTGTAGCTGCAGCCATTGCAGCTGCAGGCGGCAGCCCTAGGAAGGATCTGCCCTCGAGGATTGAAAGGGAGAAGGTGAGCGGGGACATGATAGTTGATGGCGCAGCTGGGCTTCTCTGCTGCGTATGTGTGCAGGGGTGTACAACTGATGCCATTCACAGATGACTGTAGCAATGTAGTGTTCAGAGTTGAGCCGTGTTGCACCATTGCTGCAGGTGACAGCAGTGCAGCAGCTACTGGAGCGGCTGACAGCGTCCAGCGAAGACATGGAGAACTGCCAGTCGCTTGCCATGTCAGCAGCAGTAGCAGCACTGGCTGCTGCTCAAGCAGAAGTCCCTGGAAGCAGCGGCAGTGGCAGCAGGAGAGTGACATGCCCTTCAAGCCAGCTGGCATCCGCAGCAGCTGCGACAGCAGCCGCGTTATCAGCTCAGCATGATGCTGTGCAGCCGAGCAGTTGCCTGCGGGGCAGCTCTGGGGCGTGTGGTGTCACTGGCAAACACACTGCTGGCAGTGGCAGCAGCAGCAGCAGTACAAGGCTTGAGCCAGCTCGCCGCACTTGCTCACCTCCAAGCTGCAGACACAGCAGCCAACCAACGCAGCAGCAGCGCATGACAGCTGCTGAGTTGTTGCTGCCGCCAAGCCTGCAACACAAACTGGAAGCGGTGCTACACAGAGCGCACGCATGTGCAGGCTCAAACAGCAGCACCCCGCGTACCTGCAGCAAGATTCACAAACACAGACAATCAACAAGTTATGCAGCTGCTGGCATCTGCTGCAGCAGCAGTGGAGCTGGAAGTAGCGGGGGCGGTAAAGATACCAATCGGCAATCAGGCAGCAGCACTGCTGGGGTGACGCATGTGCCTAACAGTCCAAGGCTAGCAGCAGATAGTGAGCCAGGTACCAGGCACAGCAGCAGAGGCAGCTTGACTGCAAGGGCGTTTCATAGTGCAAACGGTGGCTCTGGCAGGTCAGGCGAAGGCCACCTGCAGTGCTACACCAGCCGGCAGATACACAGCAGCAGTGGATGCGGCAAGTTGCCAGCAGCAGCAAGCAGAGTCAGCTGGCTGGGTGATGCGCAGCACTTGCCGGCTGCTGGTGACTATACCAGCAACGGCAGCGGTGCTGTGCTGCAGCACGGCATGTGTGGCAGCGGGAGCGGCAATGTGGGGCAGCAGTGCTGCAGCTGCTGCAGTGCTGGTGCTGGTGCTGGTGCTGCCAGCAGCTCTGGTGGACCAGCTGCTGCTGAAAGTGCTGCTGTTGTGGGTGTCCTTCAGCACCAACAAGCAGTTGCTCACAGCGGGGCCGTTCATGCCAGGCAGGTGAGCAGCCCCAGAAGCAGCAGGGTTCCTCAGTCAGCACCCAACATAGTCAAGCCGTCAAGTCCAGGCCCTGGGAGCCCCAGGCTGCAGCCACTTTGTGTACTTACAGCGCCTATGGGAGAGAGCGGCGGCTGTGCCATGCAAGTGCAGGGGTTGAGCGCATCTGGTGCTGGATGCCATGCAGCGTCCTCACATAGTCAGAGGCACGGCTGTCTTGCAGCAGCAGCTACAGAACAGCACAATGCAGATGATGCTGCCAGCAGCAGCGAAGCAGCGTATGGCGTTGATGCAGAGCTGACCTTCAACAGCAGCAGAGCTGGTCAGCTGCAGCAGCAAGCCCTCTGTCAGCCAGGCGCCATGCAGCCTGCATTGGCGTTGAGTTGCCCAGCAGTAGATGGCTTCTTCCTGACAGAGACGACAGCAGCAGCTGCCATGCCGCCTGTGTCACCAGAGGCAGCAGCCGCAGTGTCAGCTGCAGTGACTGCGGCAGAGGCGATGCGTGCCAGCAACAGCATCGATCTGTGCCTCAGCCGCGCTGTTACACCACGCACGAGCCGCAGTGTGCACAGTCCGAGGACGTCATTAGGCATCGTTTCTGTGGAGCTGGCAGCAGGGTCAACTGCAGCTGCTTGTGCTGGCAGTGCATTAGGCTCCAGACTCAGCACACCTCGCAGCCCAACAGCAGCAGCAGCAGCAGCAGGGGTGCTCAGGTCCAGCAGAGCCGTGTCAGCAGCCGCAGCGCTGCAGCCAGCAACAGCTGGGACGTGCAGTGCTAGATGCTCCATTGCTACAGCAGCCCCAGCAACAAACTGGCCTGGGGCAGCTGCTGCTGCAGCAGCAGTAGCGGCCGCGTCAGCAGCAGCAGCAGCGGCTGCGGCTGCTGCTGGAGATCAGCAGAATGTTGTTATGCCTACTCCACGGTCCTCTCACAGCAGGCAGGTGCCTGTACGTGTGTTCTCAGCCGTCGATGCCAGCGTGTGGCAAGCAGCAGAGGCTGCAGCTGGCGCCACATCATGGTCGCTAGGGGTCAGGCTGCTGCAGTCACCTCGAGCTGCCGTGGATGCGCCGCAACTGCAGCAGGACCTGCAAGCTCAGCAAGCTGCAGCTGGCAGCTTGACAGTTGCCAGTAAGAGCAGCAACAGCAGCAGCAGCAGCAACGTGAAGCCAGAGCATGCTGCAGATGCACAGCAGCAGCAGCAGCAGCAGCAGCAGCAGCACAAACAGCAGCAAGCGGCGCATGCCAAACCAGCTGCAGCCGCAGTGCCGCATCTGCAGCTGCAGAAGCTGAGAAACATGGACCTGGGGCTGGTTGACAGCAGTGACTCCCAAAGCAGCAAATGCAGCAGCAGACACAACTCGGTTGCCCAAGGTAGCCGATCTGGGGCACTCTCAGCCACCGCAGCACAGCAGCAACAGCAGCAGCATACACTGACCCAGAGTGCTGCAGGCAGTACAGCAGTCACTACACAAGCTGGTGTGGCGCCTCTGCCGTCCTGGCGCAGTGCCCTGACCACAAGATGGCAACTAGGGGGGAGGTTTAAGCAGGAGCATACACACGCCAGCCAATCTCGCCAGCTTCAAGGCAGTCAGTCCAGCAGGCTGTAGCAGTGAGGAGGGCCGGTGGCCCAGCTGCGTGTGTAACACTTCATTTGTGCCCACGGCGTCGCGCTGCTCAATTGCAAGACGGGTTACTGCATAGCTTGCGAATGCAGTGCGTGGCGATTCGCGCGACACAGGACTTTACCTGCTGCCGTTCAGTAGACTGGCAGGTCTCTGTGCAGAACAGCCGTCTACAGAAGGTGCATGAGACCCGAGATCATACGCTTATGCCGGTGATCTTCGATCAATAAGTCAACACAGAAAAATGGCAGTCGCTCCAGCCACGCGTTGTCCCTTCTGTCCCAATGCAACCAGGCAGTTTGCGTCCCTAGAGGCTCTGTACCAGCATGCATCGGCAAAGCATGCAAGAGAGTTCAGCGGCACTCCAGGTACCTTCTGATGAGCGACGCGGCCTGATCGATCCTGCTGCAAAGTGCAGGTGCTTGTCACCTTGGACTTTATCACCCTGCTGCTGATTGTCTTGTCTGAACTGCAGACTCGCTGCCGTTCCCCGTCAAAAGGCACAACCACATCGTGCGGCTCATTGAAAGGTTTCCAACCCTCGCAAGCATCTTCTATCCAGCTGTAGCTCTGGCACAATCCACCAGCACTGGCACACCAGCAGCAGCACAGCCAGCAGCAGCAACACCATCAACACCAGCAGCAGCCGCAGCGCTGCTTGCTGTTGCACATGCAGCACCTTCAACACCAGCAGCCATAGCACCTGCAGCAGCTGCAGCAGCAGCTGGACTGGCAGATGCTGTTGGTGGCCCTGCAGCGACTGCAGCAGGCCAGCACATTTCTCGGCAGCCTCTGAGCGACGCACCACTGTTGCCATCACCATCAGCAGCAGCAGGACCTCATGCAGCATCCCAACCAGCAGCAGCTACAAATGCACTGAATGCAGTGGGCCAGTCACCAGCTGCAGCTGCAGCAGATGTTGGAGCAGGCATCGGCACAGGGAGCAGTCAAGCGCAGCAGGGAGCCAATCATCACAGGTGCTGCAACACTGGCAGCGATAAGGGCAGCACTGGCAGCTACCAATACGCAACCAACTTCAAATGCTGCTGCGGCCACGTCATCAGAAGCAGCTTTTGCAGCAGCAGCAGCAGGTGCAGCAATGGCAGCGCCAGCAGCTCAAGTTGCATCAGCCTTTGAAGTGCAGCATCGGTTGCAGCAGGTGCCAGCTGCAGCAGCCAGCCAGCTAGCGGCAATGCATGGCCACCTGCTGCTCGCCCCATCCCAACAGCTCACAGCCAGCAGCATGATCGCTCCTGTTGCACACGGCAGCATGCAGCTGCTGCTGCCACTGCAAGGAGCAGCAGCAGCTGGCTGCATGGGCTGTGGGCAGCCACAGCAGCAGCTGCTGCGGCAGCAGCAGCAGCAGGTACAGACAGTAAGCTTGCAGCAGCCTGCCAGCAGTGCAGCGGGGCTCGCCAGCTACACACTGAATGCGCAGGGCAACAGCGTAGGTGGCCTGCACGGCCTGCAACTGGCTGGTGGTGCGCATGCAGACATCAGCACCAGTGCAGCAGCAGCAGCACACACTGCAGCTGGTGTGATGCCTCCGCCAGCTGCACAGCCTGCAGCTGCACAGGTATCTGCACCCCCACCTGCGCTGCTGCGGCTGACTGACACTCGCAACTTAGGCCAGCTGGCACTGCCAAGTGAGGTGCTGCAGCAGCTGTATGGCTACTTGGCGCCAGATGATCTGCAGGGGCTGCACCTCATCATCATCATCATCATGTTACCCATTAAGGGGCTGCACCTGGTGAACAAGTACCTGTCAGGGGTGATGCTGCAGCAGCGAGTGAGGCAGATGGGCAGGCTGGGGGCGTGTGTGGCTGCACTGTGGAAGCTGGGGTGTGCAGGCGCTGCTGCAGCTGCTGCTGGTGCTGGTGACGGCACTGGTGATGATGCTGGCAGCAGCAGTCCTGCTGCTGCAGGAACCAGCCCTGCAGCAGCGGCAGCAGCATTGCCATCCTCAGCAGCAGCAGCTGCAGTAGGGTCAAGAGCAGCAGCCGTACAGCCAGGTGCGACTGGTGGCGAGGCGGTTAGTCTGCAGGTGGATGTGGCTGCTACGCAGGGCAGCAGGCAGTATGAGTTGAAGCACGTCAGCAGCAGCAGGCAGCAGCTAGCGTCAACTGATAGCCTTATTGCACAGCTGGCAGCTGCAGCAGGCAACCTGCAGCATCCCAACTGGCAGTTGTCTTGGGTGGTGGTGGCGGCGGCAGCAGCAGCAGCAGCAGCCACACTGGACTAGTCCAGCTGCAGCTGCATGCTGCACCGGCCAGCACCAACCACGCCGGAACGTGAGCGTGCGGCTCACTGCAGGCAGTGCTGGGGAGGCTGCTGAGCTCTGGGAGGCCCTGGTTAACAGGCATGGTGTATCAATCTAGCTGCCAAGCTGCACATATGCAGCACTCTCCAAACCCCAGTGATCGCGTGCTTTATACACGAGGGCATAGCTTGCGCCCACACATGATCGCAGAATCACCATGTTGGGCTAGCAGCTGTCTGCTGTGGTGTGATATATGACGTGAAGTTCACGTCAACACTGCTGGTGTCGGCTAATGGTGCAACTAGTGCGTCAGCAAGTTGAGTGATTTGTGTTGTTGCGTTGTTGTTGTGTTATAGTTGTTGTTGGTCGTTGTTCAGTGGCAGGGTTGAATGCTGCTTATTCCTAACTTGGGCTCTATTGTCCAACATCTATTGTGGGCACGCTGAATACGCTGTGACTGCCTACAGCAGCTGTTTCTGTGGCTCTGTTCAACAGCAGGGGCTTCTGCTGCAACAGCATCTGCGGCTGCAGCTGCCAACTCCTGCTGCTGCTGCTGCTGCTGCTGCTGCTGCTGCTGCAGCTGTTGCTGCAAGCGGTCAAACTGCCTACATCGTCGTTTGCTGGGGCGCACTGTTTCACCAGCGGCCTCTGCTGCGGCTCAAGCATGCATGTCAGCAACAAACTTGGTTGCTGCTGCAGACCACTCAGCGCAATGCTTGGCTGCAAAGGCCAAGGCGTCATTGCTGTGCCCACCACAAGCACTGAAGATGCTGCTTGCCTCGCACGCTGCATAGTGTTGCTGCGACGCTGCCATGTGCCAGGCTGAGCTTGTTCCCGCTGCTGCTGCTGCTGCTGCTGCTGCTGCTGCTGCAAGCGCTCAGACTGCCTGCAAGCGCGTTTCGCGGGCCGCTCTGCTGCAGCTGCAAATGCCTGCTGCAAGTCATCTTCAAGGTCCTGCAGGTCTGGTGGTTGTTGTACCTGTCCAGACTGCTGCTGCTGCTGTATATGCTCCCTCCAAGCCTGCTGGCGCTGCAGCTGCTGTGTCTGTTGCGCATGGAACTGTGCGATCCGTGCTGGGTCCAGCACATCTAAGTCGTGTGTTTCACGCAACAAGTCTAAAACTTCCTGCCCGTGTGTCGCAGTAGCGTTGCTGCACTTGTCGAACACGTGCCTAGCGCAACGATCTAGCTTGGAAGACAGGCCATAATCACATAATGTGCAGCTAACGTGGCTTTTGGATTGCCTATGTTCTGCAGTAGCTTTGTTGCAGTTGTCGAAGACGTGCCGAGCACAGCGCTGTAGTCTTGAAGACAGGCCATAGTCACACAAGTTGCAGCTTACTCTGTACTTTGATTCTCGTTTGAAATATCGTGCGATGAGGAAATGTGTTTGTTGGGGCATGCCCGAATTGTGAAAACGAACATTGCACTGACAGCAAGAACAATCGAGATATTGTATTCAATACGCAGTGAGTCATGGTCCTTGTGATGTACAAAGTGACTGGGCGATATGGGCGAAGCCGCCTGAGTGTTACTTTACAGCCTCCACAGACAAGACATCCGAGACAGGCTCCAACATGCTCACCGCATTTTTTTAATGTATTAAGACTGCCAATGCGGTGGCATTCAAGGCTTGAAATGGCCCCAATCGTTGGCGCGTTTTGGCGGGCTGGGCCTTTGCAGAGAGCTCCCTATAGATAGGTGGTACCCCCTTCGATTTCATGCCCGGCGCTTTTTTGTGCATCCCAGAACTCGCCTAAGTCCTCAACTTGCAAGCAGTTCTCGGCCAGTACCTTGAGTTGGGCACCTCATACTGAAACTTTACATTGCTGCTGCTGCTGCTGTTGTGTCGTTGCAGGGGCTTAGCAAGTTTTCTGGAGCGTGTCCTGCCATGCTGTGTCAGCATGAGTGTGGTGCTGGCCTGCAGGCAGCTGGGGCAGGAGCAGCAGGCAGGGCAGTTGCGTGCCAGCCAGAGTGCTGTTGAGATGGCCGCGCTGCATCTGCAGGGCAGAGCAGAGCTGCATTAGCTGGCTGCGGCACATGCGGTTGTCTGCCGCTGATCGTGCACGCCAGTAGCTGGTGAAAAGCTGGTGTCGCTTGTTTTGGACAACATGGTTTCAGGACAACATGGCTTTAGGCGCAGATGGGCTGGTCAGCAGGCCCGCGGCGCTTGTGGCGGTGGGAATAGCGGCCATGGTAACCAGCAGCCAGGCCAGCGCAGCTGCAGTGCGTACAGCAGCTGCTGTATACGCTGCAGCATCAACTGTATCGGTGCCGCCGTGCGCGGCACATGCTGAATGTCGTTCAAGTGAATTTGGCAGCAGTGTAACATCTTGCTGACAGCTCCCATCTCTTTAGCTTTGCACCTGTGCAGCAGCTGGCATGGTGATCACTCACTGACAGTCATGACTCATGCTTCCCTGCAGGTTACTGCTGTTTGCCAAGTGAACCGCGCCCTGAACTCCTGCCAAGCATAAACTGTGTTTGACTTTCAACATTTTTGGATCATCGCTGTCTGCCGTTGCAGCAGATGGTGATGACTCACTGGCAGGGGTCCGCAACATGGCGAACCTTGTTATTGACCAGTGTACGCACCCAGCGCACGCCCACAGCAGTGCGCCTTCTGTTCAGATCGTCGATGCCACGGAAATATGTTGCAACTCTTTATGCTATTTTGCGGTGATATAATGCATTCGTGACCGACGGTACACTTCGTCCAACTCTCTCTGATTTGCTACCTCCCACTGCGCGACAACGGGCGCATTGTCAGATCGCTAAAGCCACATACATACCTTACGACTAATCATCATTGCAGTACACGCCCTGGCCGGTCATCTGTGCTGACCTGGTGCTGCTGGTGTGACTGCCAGCCGTGACAGCAGCAGGCATAGATTTTATAATCATGGCAGGCTGCCGCCCCGCTCCCTGCAGCCTGCTTATATGTTCAGTACTGGCAATAATGATGCCATCACTGTGCAGTGCAGTACACTCTGCGGCAGTGGCCCCTCAGCTTCCAGCCAGCTCAGCAGATGCAACATGGACTCCCGACAGTTTGACCATCCACAGGCAGACATCAGAGCCTGTGTTCATTCGCGCCCTGCGCAACACCTCCATTACCACGATCGTCTTTGATGTGCCATACTTTGCGCTGCACCCTGCATGAGACAGCATGGCTCCAGTGGTGATTGAAAGGAACGTCACTGTGAAGTCACCCAGTGATCCTCGAACAGTACTGGACATGCGCTTCCTCCCAGGCCGCATTGTGCTGGGCAAAGCAGTGGAATTCAAATTTGAGGATATCAACTTGGCAAATGACAAGTGAGTTTGAAACACTGCCTACCTCGTGAGTGATACCGCAGTGCTCGCAGCTGCCCCCCTTGTGCAGATGTGTTGTGTGTGCCAACCCCACCTACGGTCTCCGGTACTAAGCTGCATCCAGCACTATGGAGCCTGCCTGCCTGCAGTTTACTCACCAGTATAGATCGGTATTTAATTAATACGTATACCTGGCATGCTGTGCTGCGCCCGCAGGATGCTTGGCGGCTTCGGTGCCGACATCTTCAAAGGTTCTGGCAGCAGCTCTCGCGTGGTGATGCACAACGTGATGCGCATCAAAGTGGTCTGCTTCAAACCTGAAGCAGCTGTGGCACTAGCCTCAGCAACACCACCTCCTGCAGGCTACGCACCCAACAACGTCAGCATTTTTACAGAGGAGATCTGTGTGTTAGTCAACGGCAACCGCCGCTGTTATAACAATGACATCCACTTCGAGAGGCACGTGGTGTTCATGCCGCCTGAGCAACGCAATGAAGAGAGGGCAGTGCCAGGCGTGCCAGATGCTGGGTACACACACTGGTGCAGCTGAACACCACACGCCTCTGTGAAGAGTTTTACAGTGACCAGGTGAATGCAGCTGGTGTTGTCGATCACCACCTGATCATCCAGTTCACAGTTCTGTCAGCAACTGCAGACAGGGCATGCCAGAGTGCTATCCCGAGAGTCAGCAAGCTACTGCGCAATAGGCAAGTTGGCCAGCGTATTGCACGCTATGACTATCATGTTTGGCCCTTGCGCAGAAGCCGTTGGCCATGCACATGCACCTTCTCACGCAAGTTTGGTTGCTGTGGCTGCCTCTGTTGGTGTCACTGCAGTGCCTTGAGCAGTAGGCAGCTGGAGTACTGGCAGCAGGTGATGCACAGGCTGCACCCGTCACCCAAAGCCCTCTTGTCAAAGGGCAGCATAGCAGGCATTGCAGTCGCAGGTACGAGCTGCTGAGCGCGGTTTCTCAAACAGCCAGCGCTTCACACATAAGCATACGCGTACACCAATACCATGTGGCCTGCGTGTGGATGCTAGCTGCGTGAACTGGGGCTATGCACAGCGCACACCACCTGCTGCTGCTGCACTTTTACCACACTTCATGCATTGCCCTGCAGGTGCCGCTGTGCTAGCAGCTCTGCTGCTGTGCCTGGCGCTCCGCAGCAAGATTCTGCTCAACTGCGTCAAGGCAGCCGGAAAGCCGTTCCAAGACAAGCTGGCAGCAGCAGGGTGAACTCAGCAGCAGCTGCAGATCATCAACAGCTCAGCTTGCAAGCAACAGATGTCACAAATAGGTTGCTCAGATTGGCAGAGGGGCCTTGCATGGCCAAGCAGGCATACACTGCTGTTGCTGCCTATCTGCGGTCACAGGGCCAGTGCGTCACAGGCTCGACATCGGATCCGACATCATCACACTGTACAGTGCTTGCATGCTGCTGAGCATGAACATCCTGCAGTTACTTGCTATTGACTGACAACTGTTCTGGCGGCCCGTTATTTTGCAGGCTGTCCCCAGACAGTACTCCTCAGAGCAGGCCTGGTCCCCACAAGGACAGTATGGGCCACTTCAACTGCCCGGCAGAGCTGCAGGGCATTGAGCTTGGTGAGGCTACGCGGTTTCAGCATGAGATGTTCTGCAGTACTTGTGTTGCTACATGTGCTGCTATTCACCAGCGGCAGCGCAGTACACAGGACGGGCCGCTATGCAGTGCCGTGCTTGCATGTCCGTGCTGGTGCTGTGTTTTGCACTGCTGCAGTCACTGCAATGCATGTGGTGCGCTATGCTAGCATTTTTCTTTAACCAAGGCTGCCAGCCTACGTGGCACGTAGCCTGTATACAGTGCTGCCTTGGTGCCAGAAGCTTCTGCCATTTGGCTGTCGTATGGATGTGGAGGTACATGTGTTGAACACAAGCTGCATCATGCTTGAAGCCAGCCTCTGATTCCAGCGACGTGATACTGATTAGTTGATGCCTGCTGTCTGCATGCAGTGTGGGAGCTGTTCCAGAACACGTCAGCCTTCTCCAACATGCACGCTGGCCAACTCATCGAAGCAGTGCTGGATGGCCAGCGCCCTCCCGTCACACCTCAACTGCAAGCCTGGGAAGGCATGGCCGCGTTAATAACGCTTTGCTGGTCGGTGTACCCTGACATTAGGCCAACATACGAGGAGATCACACAGTGCCTGGAGCTCATGATGCAGATTGAGGTTGAGGCAGCAGGCAACGCAGCTAGGACAGGAGCAGCAGGAGCAGCAACAGCAGCAAATCCAGAGCACAGTTTGGCGGCTGCAGGTGTTGCTGGAAGTGACATGTTGGCAGGTGGATGGGGTGCAGAGTCTTGCAGGCAGCAGCCGATCGGCTGGCAGCAGACTATGCAGCTGCAGGCGGATAAGTCCATATCAAGCTGCAGCCTGTCAGCTAACGAGCGCAGTGCACCGTGGTGGAGCTTGCAGTCCTTTTTGACTAGCAGCGGCAAGCTGCCAGAGTTGACTGTCCAAGAGACCGAGCAACAGGAGCAGCAGCAGCCGCAGCAACAGCAGCAGCAGCAGCAGGGGCCTCACCCACAGAGGCGCCGACCGCGGAAAGGGTGTTTGTTTCAACACCTTGGTCAGGGCCAAATGAGCAGGATTGCACCATACTGCAGGCGCGTCCTGTAGCCAGCCAACAGGCTGCATGTTTAGACACATCTGCTGAAAACAGCGGCAGTTGTGTTGTTGACATGCCACCCGTTCCAGACAAGTGGAGCGGGCTGAGGGTGCTTGTGAAGGCAGCAGTAGACAGGCGCATCACACACGTTGCTGCTGATGAGCAGGCTGCAGGGCCAGTACCACTGCTGACACCAGTGCTGCCACATGCGCAGCAGCTGCAGCAGCCCTGCAGCAGCAGCAGGAGGCCCAGCAGCAGCCACTGAACCTGCAGCAGCACCAGCCAATGCAGCAAGTGCAGCAGGTGCAGCAGCTACGGGGGAATGTTATGCACAGCTTACAGCCACTGCTTGAATCGCGGCATGTGCATGACCTGTGATCACCTGCTCGGCTGAATGTACGTAACACGGTGGCACTGTAAGCTGTGGCAGCCGCTGCAGGCTGCGACAGTTGCACTCTAGCAGTAATTTACTGTTCTAAAAGCAAACACAGTGGCACTGTTTTTATCAAGATGTAGATTGCTTGTGACGGCTGGGCATTGATCTACCTGCGTAGTACCTGCAATTCAACAGAAGAACAGTCGCATTTCTTCTGGTAGAGTGCATGACTGGCACATTCGGTTTGCAGCACACCGTCGGCAGGCTGCCCACTCACACTTGCGCATTTCGTGCACAGCACAGGATCTGTTTACTTGCAACCTTTGTGCATTGGGCAGTTTTGCCTGCGCTGTATCTTTACTTTGAGCACTGCAAGCAAGTAACACTCCGATGATTATGTGCCAGATGTTATAGTGTTACACAATCTATCTGCTTTACTCGCTTGCATGTGCCTTCCAGCACAAATACACTCCTTGCACAAGTGCTGGTAGCAGCTTTAATGGCAATACCTCCGTCCTCAGCGGCCTGCAGAGCCGCCGCCGGCAGTCGACTGTTCCATCTACTGGTTGCCACCTGTAATGACTGCCTCACAGCACCATGCAGTATTGCCAATCAGCGACTCTAAGAACAGATACATGCCCCAGGCACTTGTTTCAGTGCTTTACTGTGCGGTGGCAGCGTCGGAAATGCCTTCTGCTACCAGCGACCACTGGCAGCAGCAGGGTGCAGGCAGCATTTACGGGTACACCCATTTGTACTCGCTGTGCTGCTGCAGCTGCTGGCTGATGCCCAGCTCGCTCCACCTGTTGTTGCTGCTCCACTTCTCAAGCCCGCCAGTCACCTCGTCAATCACCTGCGAGGCAAACAGACAAGCGATCAGGCATTGCTATGCATCCATGCATCATGCACTCTACAAATGTCATGTAGCAGGTTACATGCCAATCCTCGCCTGCATGCCACCTATCCGGCTGTGCACATGATCAGCACAGGCCAACGGCTGTGATCAGCCAGTGCAGGTGCTGTGGTATGTCATAACGGATTCAGACTGATCCTGGACAACAGGTAAAAGCAAGCTAAGCAGTTTGAATGCAATGCTGTAAAATGTGATCTCTGGGTCTGCTGCAGCATGCGATCAGCCATTGTGCTGTTGTAAGCGTGCTCACCCGCTTGGCGTGTGCGTCCTGCTGCACCAGCGCCCACCACGCTGCCAGCTTGGGCCTGCCCGCAAACACATCACTCCAGCCAAAGTAGCGCGGCAGGATGTATGTGAAGAACACAAATGTGGGGAAGAGCGCTGAGTCACCCGTGGTCATCTCAGGACCTGCAGCACGGCACACGGCACATATGTAATGTACAAGGCCAGCCATCAGCGGCCGCAGAACTTGAACTAGGTGATGATCCAGGGAAGTGAGGGAACAAACTTCGTCTGTCTTGTCACAAGTGCAGGGAATCCACCTACCAACTCAATGCTAAGTCATCTGCGTGCATCTCAGAACTCAAAGCATCAGCCCACACACACAACAGCGGCAGCAGCAGCAGCGCCGCACCTGCGATGTAGGGCCCCACGCAGATGCCCTCCAGCACGTCTAGCTGCTTCACCAGCTGCTGCAGCAGCGCGGCACGCTCAGCCGCCTCCATCTTGCGGTACATGCACGCCTGCAGCCCCCACAGCAGGGGCACATGGCCACAACAAGCACACGGTTGAGTAGCTGTTGAGCATCAGATTGCTGCTGCTGGCTGCGTCGCGTTCTATTCAGAAGACTACTGCGTGTCACGCCATGCTGACAATAGCTGTTTGTTGCATAATGATGGAGTCCAGCAACCTACTGTGTATAAGCAACAGTGCAATAGCATGCATGCTGATGTTGGGTGATTATGTGTATAACCAACACTCACTGGCAGTTGCAAGGAGTAGAGATTGCTGCAACCTGCTGTGTATAACCAACTCAACTGCAGCTCACCTGTATGGGTGTAATGTACTGGTCATGGATGCGCGCAGCCAGTGCAGCTACGGCCCGCAGCTCCGGTGTTGCTGCCTGCATGCTGCCCCCACACTTGTCCAGCAGGTACTGCGTGATGACCTCACTCTCTGGCAGGGAGGTGCCATCCGGCAGCAGCAGGATGGGCATCTGCAGGGGTTGACAAACGGTCCGTGCACAAACACTGAATGGCTCTTGTGTGCGGCGTCAGGTTGCTGATGCTATGGGGGATTGAAAGCTGTGCAGCTTGCCTGATTAGGAGTGCTGGTGCTGCTGTGTGTGTCAGAGCAGCACTGTCATACTGGGCAGCCCGCTCAGCCACACATCCTGGTGCACACTGCAGAGGTGATGCATGTGTCTGCATGCGTCGGCCGCGCGCTCTGCTGCTGGTCCTTCTTCTTCTGCTGCTGCTGCTGCTGCTTCGTCTTCTGCTGCTGCTGCTGCTGCTGCTTCACTGTGGAGTCCGTCAAAGTAAGCAGCTGCGCATCAACGCACCTTGTTCTGTGGGTTAGCTGCCAGGTACTGCTCTGAACCAAAGCCCCCCAGAGCCATAGGAGACACAATGTCCACCTCTCCCTGCAGGGGCACACATCCAGGCACACGCCAGGCACAGGCACAAGAACAGCCCCTGTGAGCTCGCGGGTAACGCAACTGCTGACAGCAAGCAGTGAGTATGCTGCTGTGTATTGGCTGCGGTAGCTGCTAGTTGCAGTTGTAGTTGTAAAGTGCAGGAAAGTGCAGGCTGCACTATATAACATGTGAGTAACAGCGTAGCTCGCAATATGGTGGCGGCGTGCAAGCAGCTGGGACGTGCCTTACAGTTCATGGATACACCGCCAGTTGTGTATTTAAAACAACCTTGGTGATTTCAATCCCTGATCCTCACCTCCAGGCCCTTGGCATAGATCACATGGCGAACCTGGCATCACAAAGTAGTGAATGTGCAGCAGAGGGCATTGTTGGGTCACTGATGAGTGCTGAAGGGATGACAGAAGGCTTCGCGCACAGAAGGCAAGCCTTTAGGACGTGCCGAAGCCTGATGCTGCAGAGCTGTCACGCAGGGCATGTATTGCGCCAATGTGCCATGCAGTGCTATGTGGGTGGCTGCAGCAGCAGCAAGTGACAGTGCTGTCATGCAAACATCGCCCGGAGGTGCGCTGCCCCAGATAAAGACTCTTGAGCAGTAAGAACCTGGACATACAACTGTCATACAATGGCTGATTTACCCGTGCACCGTGGTTAGAAACCGGAGCATCAATGAGGGTAGGCTTGGTGACGGTGAAATTTTCAGCACGTACAATCACCGCCCCGCGACGGCATTGTGAGCTGCGTGTTGTAAATGGGTTTGTATATGGCCGCATTGTTGCTGCCATAGTGCCGTTGAGGTTGCAACGTCAGCCAGTCACGAAAGGAGACCTCCAGAACGCTCAGAACTCACAGCAGCACATTCCGAAACCACAACTCGTTCACTAGAGGTTGATCTTTTCTTTGTTGCACGTGTCTTATTTCTGCCAAGGAGAGCGGGGTTTAGGCTTGCAGAACCCGCGACTGCAAAAAGACAGCTGGCCAGCTGCAGTGACGCTGGCGAATTGGTAGCTGCTGCCAGCACCCCAATAACATGCCATGTGGGCTAACTGGCAATGACAACAACATGATGGTATGCAGCACTCGTCACTGCTGGTCCTCATGAAAAGAAACCCCGCTGCATCTTGCCAAAACGGCACAGATGGCGGCCTGGATGTGGGGATGCCTGTACAGGCACATGTGGATCATCTTCAGGCAGTGGTGCATGCCAGCTCCCCCATCATGGGGCATTGGTGGATGAAAGGTTGAGCGCAGTGGTGTCTTGAGGAGAGACTGGTGTCCATGTCCACAATCATTGTCAAGTTGAGTAACTTTGGCCTTGCAAATCTCTCACTGAGTCCGAAGTGTGAAACTGTTGAACATGAAATCATGCCTTGCGGTGTGCCAGCTGGTGCATAGGCTATGCATTGCTGGCCTTGCATAGCCACACCTTCAATGCGGGTCCATCTGATGACTTTCCAAGACATTCAAGTGCTGGCCAGGATTCTGGTGTGCTGCACGATCAATCAGTGATAACTGGTTATATGAACATAGTGATTACTCAAGTGCTGCTGGATACTAGCCTCAGGCTATATACTTGGTAACTGTCATAATAGGTCTATAAGTACTAGGCAAGGCCAGAATTCCGCACCTGAAGCAGACCGCAACCAATGTCACATACACTCATAAATCAGAAGCATGCAGGGCGGCGTAACTTACTTAGCGGCCCTACGTATGTACAACTTGAACCTGGGTTGAGCCTTGTTTTTTGGGGGATAATATAGTGAGCTGGCAACAACCATGCAAGCAAGTGTGCTGCAGACTCTGAGCATTGCTGCCGCTGTTGCCCGTGGTGACCACTTCTCATACTGCGCAGGCCCAAAACTCGGCTAGGAGCAGCCACCAGCAGACGTATTTCCAGCTGAGGAGGCCTCCTCCACAGGGGACGCGACACACAGCTTATTGCTGGTGTATGGCACTAGTAGCACTCAAGGCTTGAGCTGGTAGTTTGACTAAGCCTTAGTCTTGCTTGGCAAGCAAGTCTTGCTGGCATGAGGGACGTGGAAAGCTGCACTGGAGTCTGGCTTGGGCGCACGTTGCATATATATGTGTCCCCTTCCACCTGCAGGTGCCAATGCAGTCAGTGTGCTGAAACAGGTCCAGCAGCCAGCCACCGTGAACCAGGATGTCAGGTGGCTGACACAACATGCTGGGCAGATCAGAGTGTAGATACTTCCAGCTGCTGAGCATGACACTTCAAGTACAGCTGGAAGCTTCTTCATCAGTGCATGCACCATGCCAGGAGAGTTGCCGAGGGTTGAGTCACTCCCAGAGTCTGGGGCTGCAGCGACGTCATGTGGGCATGCAGCTGCACTGTTGAGGCAAAATTCGTGTGCCTGGAACAGCTCGTGACACGCATTGTAGTATTGTCAGATTTTCGTATTATCAGCTATTATCAGCTCATCGTCTCCGACGTCTTGTCGTTTTGTGGCGTTGCGGCCAACTGGCTGCTGCCCAGCTGCCTTTCAGCTCAGCTGTAGTGCTGCTGTACTGCGTCCAAGGATCGACACCCGACGTCGTCGCCGGAGGTTCAGGTCCATGAGGTGCGGGATGGAGCGCTCAATGTCACAGTTATCACCGGTGTCTTGCGTTTGTGCATCAGATCTGAGCAGCCTGACACGCGCGCAAAGACTGCAACGCCTTAACCCGCAGCACATTGCTGATCTTCGGCGCCTGCGGCGTGCTTTCACACTTTGCTACGGTGATTGTCAAAGTTCAGTGTTCAGCACGTTGTGGTGCAGTGTTTATCCCGGAAGCAGCTTAACCGCCCACTCTTGCTCACATTCGCTCCTGCATGTCGAGCGGTGAGCGTTTGGACCGTAAAAGGAATGACAGTCTTGCAAATCGTTTTGATCACAGCTGCCCCAGATCACTGCGCCCACGCCCTTGGCACCTGCACACAGAAGCAGCAGTGTATGCAGGATGCTCTTGCCTCATGTAGTTCCAGCAACCAAAGCATGTGATGGCCAGCTGTGTTGTAAGCAGCTTGCGTTGGACGCGTCTTTCAGCTGGTTGCATCACGTGCATGCATGCCGTGTCATCTGCACCAGCAGTAGCAGCAGTAGAAGCAGGGGCGCAGCAGCGCTGGCAAACAGAGACATAGGCCATGCTGCACAGCTCCCCCTGTTGACCGCACATTCCTGCGAGCCATCATCCTTGAAATGGCAGTCATGCAGCAACCAGTGTATTTCATCAGTTTGCTGAAACATTTTCACGCTGCTGCTGCTGCTGCTGTTGCTTCTGCTGCCACCTTCGTGCTGCCTGCAGGCAGCAATGAGGACTACCCGCAGGAGGGCGCGGGTGGGGGAGCACCTGCGGAGGACTCAGAGCAGGATCTGCAGTTCCTACACTCTGGAAACCTTTCGCAGCTACTACCAGAGCTGCCATTAGAGCATACAGTATCAGATGAGGAGCTGCTGCAGGAGTGGCAAACCATGTGCCATGGTCACGAGCAGCAGCAGCAGCAGCATGGTCATGAGCAGCTGCAACAGCAGCAGCAGCAGGCGCGCAATGAGCACACAAACCCCCACAAGAGGGGGAAGGAGCGCCAGACCCCAGGGGCCAGCGCCAACAACAGCCCACCAGGTAATGCACCTGGGTGCACCTGCTCTGTGTATGTGCCGGATCAAGTTTTGGCTCTACCAGCTCAGCTGGGCATGCAGCAAGGCAGCTCCTGCCAAGCTGCTGCCACCAGCCTGCTTTGCTTTGACAGCAGCAGCTGTGCTGTGCCCTCACTGAGGAAGAACATTTCTATGTGGCTGGCACGTATCTGCATGCTGAAGCGAGCACAGTTGGCTGCATGCTGCACCCTGCAAGTTTCATGTGCATCACATGAACTGTGCAGCCCTGTGACACCATGTCACGTCCACACCTACTACTATTGCTGGGCCGCTATCTTATTTTGCTGTGCATGGTGTGTTGCTTATCCTGATGCAGGGCCGCGCAAGCGCGTAACGCGTGCCAAAAGCCACACCGACATGGCCACCATGGCAGCACTCGCCATGAAGTTCACAGTGCACGGTCTGCGCAGCGAGCGTGAGTGAGGGACAGCTGCCATGTATGAACCCTCTTGTCTCTTCATCTTCTGCTTTTTCTCCTGTGGTATTCCAGCTTATGCCTGCGGTGTTCTGCTGCTGGCTTGCTACCAGCACATCCATTGGTATGATCAGCCCGTTCCTCAGTGTAGTGCTGCCAGCGCTGTAGACCAGTGAGCTGCAATCGAGTCCGTATGGCTACGTGTGGCAGGGTTTGCTTCAGTTGATACGGCCGCTGCCAGCGCATGATACGGTAACAGCAGCTGCGTCAGCTGCGGTCGGCAACACCCTGCTCTGCTGACAGCAATTTGGTGGTGCTGCTGCTGCTGCTGCTTTGCTGTTTGTGTCTTGTTGCCTGCCGCTGCTGCCCATTGCAGTGTGCGATGTGATTTTTTGGGCCAAGACAAGTTATGAGAACCCTGGTGGCAGCAGCACTCAGAAGGTGTCCAGCCTGGTGGTGTATGATGTCTTCTTCAACCTGCGCGACTGGTTCAACTACCTGCTGACCAAGGCCTGCAGCTACAACGAGCTGTCTTCCAAGACCCCAGAGCAGATCATGCACGACATAATCACACACAGCAAGACTGCAGCGCAGCACGTGGGTCTGCGCAGGTGTGGCGTGACTGCAGGGCTGCTGATGAGCAGCAACGAGTGCATCGTGATGCTGCCTGGACCTCCCGTGCTGCCCAGCAGCAAGCAGGTGCAGAAGGTGCTGCTGCAGCAGCTGGACCAGGCGGCCCTGCTTGAGGCGGTGTACGCGCACAAAGTGTGCAAGGATACGCTGCATGGCTGCAACAGCTGCAGCAGTTCCTGCCGCAGTGTTATACTGCAGCTGCTGTGTTGCATGGCATGCAGAATGTGACGATTTCATCAAAATGTTTGTCAGCTATAGTCACGGCACAACTTCTGACCGCTCAGATGCCATGCGTGATGGCAGTGCCTCCCAACTGTACCTGTTGTTGCCAGCACTGCGCTATTCCTTTTTGAGGTTTGAAGATGATTCGCGCTCGCTGCATCTGCTCCCTCGCCCCTGCTGCGCCTGTGTTGCCATTGCTGCTGCTGTTGTTGGCGCTGCTGTCCTGCTGTGCGCTGCTCTGCAGGATCTGGGGCCCTGGCTGGTGCACAGCGTGCTGCGTGCCATCTACGGCACGGCCTGGGTGGAGCTGGAGCTGGATCAGGATGCTGGTGTTGGTAGTGGGGACGAGGACGAGGGCGAGGATGAGAACGAGGAGAGGGAGGCGCTGCTGCAGGGCGAGGAGGAGGATCCGCTGCTGCGGCGGCGCAAGTAGGGGTTGTGTGCAGCGTGGTGAGGGTGGTGACTGTGCTGGCGGGATGAGCAGGAGTTGGGCGTCGTCAGCAGCTGTACGGTGATGGTGAGTTGGTGCAGCTGCTAGGGCGAGCATGTCACGCCATGATGGTTGCTGCTGAGTTGCGGCCTACTGCAGCCGGCAGGCGGTGTTGTTGAGGGGGGGCCCACTGTGTGCATGGTGCACGCCGATGTGGTTGGGCGGGCGAGGGGGGGCGAAGGGTGTTAGGGGAGGGAGGGCTACGAGTGCAGTGCTGCTACGGTTTGGAATTTGTGCATCCTGCACTGTGGTCGTGGGCCAGCACGTTGCTGTCATGTGGTCGCAGCCGGTGTGAAGTTCACACTACTCACGAGCACTACTGATTGGTAGTGTGGCAGTGTTGGCAACAGGCCTGGCACTCACTGCCAGCAGTAGTGTGGTAGTGAGTTGCTCACCGGCTGCTGCTTGAGCACTGCTGCTGCTGCTGCTGCTGACACTAGCTACTTATGTTGTCCTACTGGTGCCCAGCGGCACGAACAGCTTGATTACAGCCGCAGCAGCAGCGCTCTTATTGCTGCCAGCACACCGTTGCAGGAGTCCTGCAGTCATCGCAGCGGCATCAGCCTGCTTCTGCGCCTAGGTGATATCTTGCTGCAGTATTTATTTTGAGCGGTAATGTCTACAAGAAGAGTGTGTTTGCACTTTTGCAGGCTTTTCTGGTGCATATTCTGTGGTGCATGCAGCCTCTGCTATGGTGCTGCTGGCACCTGGGCAGTAGCGTTACAAGGTCAAGCCTTCTGTCACAGTTAGTATGGTTACACGGTCAAGCAACAGCAAGAACATAGCATCAGCAGAGATCTAGTAACGTGTGACAAAGCAACAGCAAAATGCAGTATGCATGCGAGGGGATACTGACACCAAGCCTTGCATTGACTTTTATCGGTGCAGCGGAGTGGAAGTGTGCGCAAAGAGGTACTACACAGGCCCTGCATGGACCTTTGCCGTGTAGCAGGGTGGCAAAAACATTGAAGGACACTATCATATTGTATGCCAACTTAAGGGGTGGCAGTAACTGCAACATCTCTGTCTGCTGCCACGTCAGCGTCACTGCATCAAGCATGTGCGGCGTCAGACCATCTAGCCTGCTAAAATCATGTGAATAATAACATCCACACCACGACTGCGTTGACACAAGCTGCCTGAGCACCTGGCGCCAAACTTTGCGCCCTCTGCCGCAATGCTGAGACCTCCTCCCGAGACAGCACCCGGCGCCATTGCCACGAGCTGGGACGCACAGCTGTTTGTGGCGCATCGATAGCGATGCAGGCGTCGGCTCATGTCACAAGCCATGCAGCAGGCATAACTCTTGATGACCACAGGAGTGGCCTCTGTGCAGCAGCTAGCTGCTGCACATCAAGGACAGCAAGCCTGCATTCCGCACCAACCCTGCTCATGTTTCACACAATCTGCAACAATCTCTGGAGGCAACAGTTCCCTTTGTGCTCGTCAGCTGGGCTGCTGCTGGCTGCCAGGAGAATGGTGCCTAGCAAGCACCAGCAGCAGCTGTACACTGTACAGTGTGTCAGGCTGCAGCAGCAGCAACCCAGTCAACAGAAAAAGTCACCAACTATGAGCAGACGCCGGTGCTTTGGTTTCAGCTGCTGAGCGGTCCCTAAGGAATGTGCTGCTGAGCATTGGCACCTGTCTGTGGCATGTCGCAGTGAACTGCGGCAAGCAGGGTTGACATGGGCCTGTCATGCGCTTGTTCAACAACAAGTCACGGTGACAAACGATCTCCTGCCACTACTCGGCCATCGCTATGACGGATGAAGGCAGTGCATCGATTCAGTGTCTCCGATACCAAGACAACAGCTGCCCGCCGGGTCACTGGGCCATACCAGATGCGAAGTGATTGTGGTGGGTGCTGCCTGGGAGGCAACAAACTCTGAAGGTCACACCCAGTGTGCGGCCGCCGCAAGTGCAGTGCACTTCTGTAAAAGAAGGCAAGACACTGCCAGCAGTCATACCAAGATGCTGCTGGCAGCAGCCCAACAGGCAGACTGTGACCTGCTGCAACTGACATAACTCTGCATACCCCCCGGTAAGCCATTACCCCATCGCTCTTACTTGGGGTCTGTACCGGTATGAATAGCCGGTAACAATACCGGCCCCAAATACCGAGACGTGCTGCAGGGTGCCTTCTTCCATGGCGAAGCAGGCGCCGCACCAGAGGCATGCACTCAGAACTCCTGATGTGCTGTTCTGAAGCAGCACATCAGTTGTCAAGCCAACAAGCACAGTGAACATGGTTCCCCACCGGGGGCGGCTGCTGCCGGCACGACTAATGCTGTCAACTGGCTGCCATGTATGACACCATGATGCCGTACGTTGCCCTGGAGTAGACATACCGCCAAGAAAAGGCAGACTTTGACGCACTGGGCGCTGATCAGTGGTTCACAACCCACCACGACCAGTGGACTGCAAAAACTGCAATCCATGCTGACACATTCGTACACATTCGTATGTACGCAGAGAAGCTGCAAAGCAGCAGCTCCTGGTGCACCAGAGCACATGCATATGCCTGAACGAGCAACATACATCGTGTGACTGACAGGATACAAGCGTTGTATCCCCATTATAGTATGCACCTTACACCTGTGGGCTTCCTGCAAGAAACCCCACTAGCAGGCTTGCCAACAACTGGGTAAGCTCATGGCCACGATCTACCCCCTTTTACTGACATAACTCTCTGCCCTCTGATTAGCTGATTGGAGCTCTGGTTCTCCCTTTTTGATATTAGAGACCAACATGAAACATGCAATATATATAACAGTGCAATAGGGCTTATTTGCCATGCCAAGGACGAAGCTGGCGAACAGATAGACGACGGAACAGGAGTAGAAAGGTGTGACGTGGCAACCTGCCCCACGACCACAACAGCCTCTGAACATACAGCTGCACACTACCAACAACCCAGCAGCGCACAAAGCCCTTACTGCCATCAATGTTTACCACCAAACAACACCATGAGGACAGCATACACGACTGCCTCATCATACACAAAAATCGGCAAACATATGAAAAACTGTGCTGACAAACAACCAAGAAGCAAACAAACAAGCACAACGCAAACACACAAACAAGCGTCAATGCATACAGTGACGGCAAGCAGCAGCGCCAGTTGCCAAGCGACAAGCCTAGATCCACCCCGGATAGTTAGCGGCAGCAGCCATTTGCTGCGCCATGTAGCTTGCTGCTGCTGCAGAAGCCCCACCACCAAACACATCCCAGTCATCTAACCCCAGTGCAGCTGCAGCATCCCCTAGCCCAAACGCTGCAGCCTGCTGCTGCAGCTGCTGTGCCTGCTGCTGCTGCTGCTGATGTGCCTGCTGCTGCTGCTGTGCCTGCTGCTGTGCAGCCTGAGCTGCAGACCCAAAGCCCCAGGAGAGCCCCCCAGAAGGTGCAGCAGCAGCAGCACTTCTTGGCGTCGCACCACCTGACATGGCCTGCTGCTGCTGTGCCTGCTGCTGTGCAGCTGCTTGCGCTTGTGCCATCTGTGCAGCGAGTGCCTGCGCCTGCAGTGCTGCTGCCAGCTGGCTTGCCTGCGCAGCAGCACTGCTGCTGCTGCCCCTGCCCTGGCCTTGCTGTGATGCAGAAGCTGCCAGCTGGACCATAGCCTGTAACTGCTGCTGCTGCTGCTGCTGTTGCTGCTGCTGCTGAAGTTGCTTGGCTGCATCAGCAGCAGCAGCTGCTGGTGGTGGCAGAGCACCCAAACCAGCCAAGCTGTACATCAGCGCAGCTGGATCAAACCCACCCTGCTGCTGCTGCAGCTGCAGCAACAGCAGCTGCTGTGCCTGGTCCTGCTGCTGCAGGTAAGACGCCATCCCTGCAGCGTTAAACCCATTGGAAGTGCTCGGCATGGCAGCAGCAGCAGCAGCAGCACTAGCTTGGCCACCCGCACCAGCCCCTCCTAAAGCAGCTTGCAGCACAGCCATCTGTTGCGCCATAGCCAAGTCAGCAGACCCCCACTGGCCCTGCATCTGCATCATCTGCTGTACGGCTTGTTGCTGTAGCTGCTGCGGCAGCTGTCCTAGAAGCTGCTGCGCCTGGGCTGCCTGCTGCTGCTGCTGCTGCTGAAGTTGCTGGAGTTGCTGCTGCTGTTGCTGCTGGGCTTGGGCCTGCACATGCTGCTGTTGCTGTTGTTGCTGCTGCTGCTTGGGGTGTGGATGTGGTGGCGGGGGTCCCATAACCTGATGCCTCTGCTGCTGCTGCTGCCGGTTGCCAGCTGCTTGACTGCTGCTCTGTCCTGCCCCTGCTGCTAGCCCAGCCAGCCCTTGGGCATCACGTGCCTGCGCATTCGCTGCTGCTGCTGCTGCGGCTTGACTCGCTGGCTCGACACTGCCTTCACGCTGCACTGTACCAGCAGGCGCATGACCAGTGCCATCGATCACATTTTCAACCCCAGCAGCACTTGCCGCGGACGCTCCAGCACCAGCAGCGGCTGCTGCTGCATTGTCACTTGCGCCTGTTGCTGCTGCCGCATCAGCAGCATCCATGACTCGCTGCCGCACCCTCCTGCGGTCTGCTGATCCGTCTGCCGCATCCTCCTGTTGATCGGCAGCAGCAGCACCAGGCTGGTCTTTACTAGCAGGTGACCTACCCCACGTGCCTGCTGCTGCCCCCTGCTGGCTCGACAAGCTTGACACGCCAGGTGCTGCACCGGCACTGCCCGCACCAGCTGCTGCAGCTGCAGCTTCGCCAGTCGTAGCAGTAGTGGTAGCAGCTGCAGCAGCAGCACCGGCAGTCCCTGCCGGGCTTATTAACCCTGCTGCTGCTTGGCCGGAGTTGCCCTGGTTGTTAGGCTGACTGGTTAGCCCGTTAGCTCCAAACATGCCCCCTTGCTGCGCTGCAGCTGCTGCAGCTAGCGTTGCCTGCTCCTGCTGCGCTGACATGCTCAGTGGGTAACTTCCCTGCAAGCCCTGCTGTAGCTGCTGAAGCTGCTGCAAGTACTGCAGCTGCTCCTGCTGACCAGGCTGCTGCTGGTACATTGACCCGCCTAACAGCATCCCCTGTAGGCCAGGCAACATGCATTGCAAGCCAGCAGCAGCAGCTGCCATCTGCTGCTGTTGTTGTTGCTGCTGCTGCTGCTGTGGGGTTGGCCCCATCAAGCCTAACGCTGCCGCAGCAGCTGCAGCCGCTGCTGCTGGTCCGCCCTGTGCAGCCGCCGCTGCTGCAGCAGCAGCTGCTAGATCCAACCCAGCCGGCATCAGGCCAGCTGCAGCAGCTGCTGCTGCCAGCGCGGCACCATACTGCCCCAGCTGCTGCCCCTGCTGCTGCCCTGCTGCAGCAGCTGCTGCTGCTGCCACTGCCCCAAGGCCTCGAAGGGGGTCTGCCAGTGCTGCTGCTGCAGCTGCTGCTGCTGCGTTCTGCCACTGGTTGGGAGCCAAGCTGCCTAGACCCCCTGCTGCTGCTGGCCCAGCACCTGGCATCAGCAGCCCAGCCATGCCTGGAAGCCTTGTCGCTGCTGCCAGCGGGCCTGCCAAGCCAGCTGATGCTGCTGCTGCAGCAGCTGCTGCAGGGCTCATGCCAAAGGGGTCTAGCAGCTGCCGTATCAACGCCAGGCTGTCTGCCTCCGCAGCACTGCTGCTGTACTGGCCCTGACCATATGGCTGCTGCTGCTGCTGGCCCATGCCAGCTGTCAGCATCCCGGCCAATGCTGCTGCAATGGGATCCTGCTGCTGCTGCTGCTGTTGTTGTTGTTGCTGCTGCTGCTGGGCCGCTGCTGCTGGTGTTAGGCCAGCTGCCAGCGCTTGCACAGGGTTCATCATTGCTGCTGCTGCTGCTGCTGCAGCCGCATCCAGTGATGCTGCTGCTTCCAATGAAGAAGCTAGCGCCAGATCATCTGCTGCAGCTGCTGCTGCAGATGCATCTGCTGCTGCTCCTGCAGCATCCCCTGCTGGCACGCCCACCTCCGCTGCTGCTGGCTGCTGCTCTGCGTCTGCTGCTGCAGATGTCTTCGCTGCTGGCACCACCTTTGCCTTGCGCCTGCCAGCGCCTGGCGCTATCTGCCGCAGCGTACCGCCCATGGTCCAATACCGCTGGCAGTCCTGCAAGCACAAGCACACAATGAATAGGCACGGTGAGCCCTGAGTGGGTTTCAAGCGCAATTAAGTCATCATGGCCAGGTGCTGGTGACTAATATATGCCTGCTCTGATGGTGTGAATGCCAGGACAGCTGCTGCACATGGCCAGCACTTCAACCCCTGCAGCACTTGCTGAGCTGCCACGCACATGAAGCGCAAGGGTACAACAGGCAGGGAAGCTGTCAACAACATCGCCTTGAATTCTGGCTGCTCACCCTGCAGTAATAGCGTGGCTGCTTCACGTTGTAGTTGTTGTAATAGCAGAACTTGGTGTTCTTGCTGTTGCAACGCGGGCACTGCTGACCAGGCGGCCGACGCTGTGACTTGTGCGGCTTTGGCGCTGCCTCCTCCTCACTCTCAGATGCCGGGCCATCTTCGTTCCCGGCGGGCTGGCTGCTGCCTTGAGGCCCTGCTGCAGCTGCTGCATCAAATTCGCCTTGCTCAAATGCCCCAGCGCTGTACTGCTGCTCATCTTGTTGTTGCTGGTTCTGGAGCTGTTGCAGTTCGTCCACTCCCGCACCATCAGGCACATCTAAAGCCGTCTGATGTTCTGCTGCTGGCTCGGGCTGTTGTGGTATGCCGAAAGAGATCGGGTCCATCATTAGAGCAGCTGCACCCCCCAGGGCCTGCAGCACGGGCGAAGCGGCGTGCTCAGCCCGACTGGAACTTGCAACATGCTCTTACTCGACGCCAACAGAAGTTTTCAACAATTTGAAATACAGCTGCTACCAAAAGCTACACTTCACGCAACTGCAGACTCTGCCATGACACGCTGGCGCCTCTGTTTGTGTTGTATGTGTTTGTGTCGTAAATACAAGTGAAGATACCTGCAGCACGTCTGATGTTGCACGTCCATCGCCTTCCTGTAGCTCGCCTGAGGCACCCTCCCGCGACATCTGCTGAACAGCATTTTCCATGTGACGGCCAAGCCACGCAATTTATTTCATCGCGATCCGACCGAGGTTTGCAGTCCACGTGAGCACTGGCTTTCCGTTGATCAGAGATACGCACAGGAGGCACTTTTCTGCTGACGCGTGCAAATGCTGTGAGAGCAAGGCTGCAACAAACGTCACCATACACCGTTGATATGTTTCCAATGTGCTCGCTGCTGCAGTGGGCTGCAGTGGGCTGCAGGCGTCAGCACGAGACATAGCAGGACTCCTGTCACTCTGCTGTCACTGTGAACCCCTGTGGCTCAGGTATTTCAAACTTTCAGTACTGAGCGTTGGAGAGCTTCTGGCGTATGTTCATGGTAGCGTTGCTGTGGTCTGTTGTGCAAACGCATAGCTGCACAGCTGGCAATCAAACACAACCGTGGCTGGCAGCCTGCACTGCACAGGTGGGTGATCATCTGGTCATGACCTGTGCACAGGTACCGGGCACTGGTGCCAAAGTTCAGCAACAACTCACTGCACTTCAGCCACGTTCTACAAGGTTAGTATCAAGTTCGCTAAAATGTCACATTACAACGCGCACTACGAAGGAACTGCTGCAAGTGCATGTTCAATTCAAGCCGAGTGATATCTACGAGCATTGCTGCATATCTTGTCCAAGCTTGGGATGTGCGTAATAATTGCAAACACAATGGAGCAGTGCTCCCTCTTTCTTCCGCTCCTGAGGGGCGCGGGGCCGATGGCGTTGATGCTATGGCTTAATGGGTAACATGATGATGATGATGATGATGTTCAATTCAAAAAAAGGATATCACAACAGCTGAGCTTTTGCAGGACACAATTGCAGGACACAAAACCTACTGCAAACAGCACGCGCTGCAGTACAGAACAAGGAAGCATATTGCAGTTTCAACCTTCATCCATGTGGCAACAGACGACTCCAGTGTCAAATCACATGCAGCTCGGCCACAGTTGCAGCGACCTGCTGCGGAAGCAGCAGCACTCCAAATGCTACTGCAGAGCAGGAATGCAAGCAGAGGCACACAACCCCTGCTGCGCATAGGCTTGCCGTTAGACACCTCACTTGCCCCTGCCGCGCCCTCGTCCCCGCCCACTCGCTGCCCCCCTGCCGCCAGATGCCCCTGCACCCCTGCCGCTGCCGCCGCCGCGGCCGCTGCGCCCCCTGCCCCTGCCTGACGTGCCGCCCCTGCCGCTTGCTGCTGGCGCCTTGAGCTCAAACTTGATTCCCTCTCCCTTCATGCGCGCTGCCAGCTGCTCGGGGGTCAGCTCGTCGTCCTCCTCCTCCTCACTCTTGACCTGCGCAGCCGTAGCAGCAGGTGCAAGCATTCTTGCTGGTGTACGCTCATACTACAATAGACGTATATATACATATACGTTCGAAAGAGTGACGGATGCCTGTCATTTGCCTATCCCTGCCTGACAACAGCGCAGCATCGCCGAAACTATAGCTGCATCGTCCACACAAGGCCACTCCAGCATGCCCTGCCAGTGCTACTCACTTATGCCACCCCAAGGCGCGCGGGCACTCTTCAACTTCCACTTCACAGAACACATGCAGCATCGAGCACCCAACTGCACATCACTAGGCAGCCCCGCCTCCTCTGCCAGTGCTGCTTCCCTTGCATCATATGGCCCTAGCACAACCGTGCAGGCACACCATCTACCACCACACCAGAGCGTCTGCACCATCGCGCCGCACCCGCCTGCACATCACCAGGTGGCCCCGCCTCCTCTGCCAGTGCTGCTTCTGTTATATCATACGACCCCAGCACATACATGCTGACACATCAACCATCATACTGCACCATCGCGCACCCACCTGCACATCACCAGGCAGCCCCTCCTCTGCCAGTGCCGCATCCCTTGCATCATTCGGCCGCAGCACAACGGTGCAGACACACCCACTGCTCCCACACCAGAGCTTCAGCACTTTCGCGCACCCACCTGCACATCACCAGGCAGCCCCGCCTCCTCCGCCAGTGCTGCTCCGCTTGCATCATACGGCCCCAGCACATACGTGCAGACACACCAACTATCACCACACCAGAGCGTCTGCACACACCTGCACATCACAAGGCAGCCCCGCCTCCTGTGCCAGTGCTGCTTCTACCATATCATACCGCCTCAGCACATACGCGCAGACACCACAGCGTCTGCACGATTGCGCACACCCACCTGCACATCACCGGGCAGCCCAGCCTCCTCTGCCAGTGCTGCGCCCCCCTCAGCGTCACCAGCCAGCCCCTCTCCTGCAAGCTCGTCACCCTCGCCACCACCGCCAGCAGCAGCGGCGCCCTTGCCTGCCTTGCCCTTGCTGCGCTTGCTCTTCACAATGTCTGCCACCATGGTGTTGGTGCGCGGCACCAGGCCCTGGCAGTATGCGGGGGTGGTGCGGGAAACAAACAGGAAACCAGAGGGGGAAGAACACACGGTAGCATTAAGCAAGCACATCCAGTAGCGTGCACAATAGCAATTGAGCAGAACACAGTGAAGTGGAAAAAAGAGGTGCGCAGTCTGGCACGGCGGATGCACACAAGAAGTTGCAGAGCAGCCAGAAGCTGCAGCACACAACACCGCACCATCCACAAAAGTCAAGGCATGTCAAAGAGCACATGTGCATCGCAAAGCGACATTCCCGATCGTCAAACAAACACAGTGAATGTGACCACCTCACGAATGCAGCATATATGTGGTCGTGGTGGGTCTGCTGCGGCTGCGCACCTGCTGGTTGAACTTGCGCGTGAAGGCGGACTTAACCTTGCTCTCCAGGCCCTCCGTGGGCTCAGCCGCCCAGGGCGCCTTGCTCTTGAACTTGGTGATGTCCAGCACAAAGTCCCACTGCTCGCGGTTGATGCAGTAGTCCTGCAAGCAACGGCAGTGCAGCAGCAATGGTGATTGCGCAAGTAGGTACAGCGGCTGCCCAGTGTAATAGCCTCCAGCACAAAGTCCCACTGCTCACAGTTGTTGCAGTAGTCCTGCAAGCAACGGCAGTGCAGCAGCAGGGCGCGGCGCAGCAAGTAATTTGGTTGGATGCAGGTGTTGTTGTAAAGGAGTACACCGTCATAATGTTTCCGGTTGATGCAGTAGTGGTGGTGCAGACGTGCGCAAACAATGCAGCAGCAATGGTAGTTGAGCAAGTAGGAACGTCGAATGCCCGGTACAAAAGCCTACAGCGCACATTCCCCCTGCCGGCGGTTGATGCAGTAATCCTGCAGGCAGCGGCCCAAGGCAGCAAGTAGATTAGTTGCTCGGGGTGGTGTTATATAGAGCACAAAGTCCCACTGCTCGCGGTTGATGCAGTAGTCCTGCAAGCAACGGCAGTGCACCACAAAGCCTAGAGCTGCCAATACCTACAGCGCCTCTGCCAACTCCTGACTGGCGGCGGTTACCGCGGCAGCAGACAGCATAGCCACACATGACAAATCGCAAGCTGCCCTCGTGTGGCAGCTGCTGATGCGCGGTGTTGGCGCTGCCTGCAACCCCATATCTGACCAGCTTCATGCACTGGCTCACCTGCATGGTTGATATGATGCGTGGGATGGCCTCCTCGCCCTCCTGAACCAGCGGCCGCGTCAGCACCTGCTGTCACACAGCAACAAGCGGAGATGTTATCGTTGCTGCGCAAAGATGATTGCCAAACAACCAGACAGCTGCCGCGTCAGCACCCGCAGCAAGTGCAAGCACACACGCCAATGTTGCTGCTCCACTGCGGCACGCTTGTTGCAGCAGCAGCAGCAGACGTGCGGAAAACCAAAGCAAACCATACTAAAAAAATAAAAACAAACCATACTATCTGCTTATCATGCACAGCCGGGGATCTATGGGTTACAGCAGCGGGGCAGTGGTTGACAACATGAGCTCTGCGGACAACCACAAGCCAACAGCTGCACAACATGTGGCGAAGCTGCACCCCTCACCGTCCTGAACGCTGGCAGGTAGTCCAGCCTCACGCTGGCCCTGCTGCATGTGGCGCCGCTCTCAGCTGCCGCCATGTTGCAGGACAGCTCGGCCAGCAGCCGCTTCTGCTTGCCCTGATGGCTGTTGTTGCCAAACCAGGCAGAGAAGCGAGTGAAGTTCTGCACGCAGCCAGCACAGCAGCAAGAGAAAGTTGAAACACGCAGGCATGGGATGCACAACCGTGAAGCTACCCGAAGAACAGCTCTGCCAGAGGCGCAGGCAGGGTAAGGATTGCTGAACATGCAACATCAGAGCCACAGCCTATGCAGCGCCAGGCACCGCAAGAATCTCACAACGCTGACAGTACACGTGCGAACACAACCACGAAGTAGTCTACAAGAGCAACGGCTCATGTGCTGTCGGTCCCATGACAGGCAAGCAGTGCAGGCCTGCATGCATCAACTCACGTTTTCGTACATCTCAAACGTCTCTCGCGGCCCGTGCATGTAGGCGGCAGGCACCACGCAGCCCAGCAGCGCGCCAAACGGCATCAGGCCCCAGTTGCCGTACCGCCGCACGCTGACGTTCACAATGTCACCTGCTGAGATGGCATCTGCAGCCTTGGCCAGCGCCCGCAGCCGCTGCAGGAGGTTGCACATGTGCAGGAGCCGGAACAATACGGCAGGAATAGCAGGAAGGTTGGTGCAGAAGCATCAAGTCGGTCCTTTGCTGCATAAAATGCACTGCATATGTCCTGTAATGAAGACGAATAGGTGCTCGCAATGTGCAGCTTGAACTCTGTGGAGCCATACAGCAGCAAATTCAACAGCATAGGCACATGATATGAACATCTTGCGTCAAACACTTCCTGCTCACCAGCGCCAGGTTGCCTGGGGGCACAATGTCTGGCCTGTGGTTGACGTAGTTCTCAGCCACCAGCAGCGGCACAAGGTCAGCATCAGCAAACGCCAGCTCCACCAGGTCACCAACACTGCAGCATCGCGGCCGACAGCACAGGAAGAAAACCTTGAAGCACGCGTCCAAAGATATCAACCCTTGGCAAACCCTCGGCACATTAGCTCCAGCCTGCCCAGAGCATCAGATTCAATGTAGGGTCAATGTTTGTCAACAGAAACGTGTGCAGAGAGCACGCTGATGCATTGCTGTACATGCAACAAACCCGCAATTGCTGCTGCTGCTGCCGCTGCGCACACTTCCTCACCGACACGCTGCTGTGTTGCTGCAGCTGCTGTGCTCACCCTGGTGGCCTGCCTGCACAACACGACTCAAACGCTTCTGCTTCACTGCTGCTGTGCCCATCCCATCAGTCTACCCACATGCCTGTATGTCACACTTCATGTACCCTTGGCCGCCTGCCTGCACCACACGAATCAACTGCTGCTGCTGCTGCTGCTGCTGTGCCCAATTCATTATTGTAACAACAGGCCTGTATGTCACACTTCCCCTACCTTGGTGGCCTGCCTGCACCACACGAATCAACTGCTGCTGCTGCTTCTGATGCTGCTGCTGTGGCTGCTGTGGCTGTGCCGTCTCCTCAGTCAAGCAGCAGAACTCTTTCAACACAGCCTACCTTGGTGGCCTGCCTGCCCCGCGTGCCTCCAGCAGCTTGCCAGCCGCGCTGAAGGGGCTCATGTCAGCGTCCTTGCTGCCCGCGCCCATCGCCTTGGCTGCGGTGAAGTCCAGCGACTGAGAGCGCAGCCGTGCCATCTGCATGCGTGCGCAAGGCCAGCATAAAATAGCGGCAAGCAGCAGCAGCGTTTGTGTTTACGATGCGCAGCTCTCCCAACAGAAACCAGCAGATTCAGCACTGCAGCAACACCTGCTGCAACAAAATGTAGCGCCCAAACGACGGAAGAACTCCAAGGACATCAAAGCCAGCTGGGCGCTACTGCTCACAGCATGCACAGCAGTTGTCAAAGTTAGGCACGATTGCAACCATGCACCCGACAGGTGCCATGCATTCATGCGCCCAAGACACAACACATCAGCACAGCTACAGCAACTACACACACACCTGCAGCTGTCCCAGAATGAGCCTCAGGTCTCCCTGCGCGCCCTCAATCAGCGTACGAAGTGTGGCCTCATTCACGGCCAGCCCCTCCTGCCTGCACACGTGGCTCATGCGGCTGCTGATCTGCTGCCAGGTGGGCTTGCGGTAATCCAGCTCTAGGCACTGCAGGGCAGCACACACGCAATTCCACAAATGTGCATGGGCAGGAGCTGACTGCAACACACGCGTAGGTCACCACTGATGCAACGACGATGGTGCCCGATGCCTGCCTTTGACGATCGACAGCGTGTGAACAGTGCTGAGTTCAGCACAAGCCTGCTGGACCCAGCACAGCCATCATGATCGACACGAGTGGCCACACATTCACCAGCAGCTCTGCTGTCACTGCATGCGCATGCAGCAACTGCTGGTGGCTGTCACTGCTGGTTGCTTCCGTAAGCAACGCATCACACAATACGACATGAAGTGCCGCATGTATGACATCATGGTTGAGCCTGTTATGTCATACGCATCTCATGTGTGGGGTCCCGAGTTGTGCCATACAGGCTTGTTCAGGCGCACAGGGTGGCGCATGTCTGCAGCTGACAAGGTGCATGTGTCCTTCCTTCGCTACATGACTGGGGCTGGGCAACGCTCCAGCATTGATGTGCTGATGCGCGATCTTCACCGCTCGCCTGTTCAGCACCATTGGGTTGTGCTGGCGGCGCGCTGGGGGGAACGCCTTAGGGCCATGCCCGTTGATCGTCTTGCGCGGGTTGCGTGGGTGTCGGATGTGGAGTTAGCATTGAGTGGTTGCAAAACTTGCTGGACATACTATCTGCTGCGCACTATGCAACGCCTTGGTGTTATACAGCAGGCTGCATGGCGTGGGCCTGGGGTGACGGCTGCAAGTGTATGTGGGCTTGAGTTGCATGCTACAGCCGTGTCTGCTGCCCTTGTACGCTTGGTTAAGCAGGGGTGGGCCGATGCAGGTGCGGAGGATGCTGACCCAAGAACAGCACCAAGCAATCATGTTACTATGTGCACACATGCTGCCTGGGTGCATCCTATGGAGGCTGATGCTGCTTTTGACCGCAACACACAACCTCAATACATGCAATTATGCTTGCCGTTCCGGGTGCTGCAGTGCCTTGCACGGCTTCGCACTGGGGCTGCACAGTTGGAGGTGCAGTTGGGTAGACATGCCCGCCCTCGGGTGCCCAGGCAGCAGCGGTTGTGTAGACTGTGCTCGTGTGCTAATCCTGTTGCAGCTAGCCGAGCAGTTTGGCGCACACGCGTGCACGCCCGGACTGGGACCTATGACAATGTGGAGGATCTCAAACGCTTTCTGCTAGAATGCCCTGCATATGACCACTTGCGCGGTGCCTGCCCTAGTGTGTTCTATCCTGCGGGTACTGTAGATCGCTATGCTAACGAGTTGGTGCCGCGCATTCTGGACTGTGAGGATCAAGAGGGCTTGGCTGTGGTGGTTTATCAGATGTGGTTGTATCGCTCAGTGTTGCTGGGGTTGTCCCCTGACCATCAAAGTGTGCCAATTCAGCCTGAGGGTTATATCCCTGTAGATGACGCCTTAGACGCTGTTGCTCCTAGCCCGTGATGAGTTTAGGTTACTTGACGAGTTACACATGCATCCTGTCACATTATTGGTTTGCTGCCGCCTTTATGCCGCCTTAGTTGCCCTGCCTATCTCTCTGGCTGTGTGATCTTGACAACATGCTTTTTTGTTGGTGTGCTTCTTCAGCACATGCTGTTGGCTGATTGGGGTGTGTCACTGACACACCGCAGATATAATCTTATGCTCAATCTGGAGAGACCCTGTGCTCAACGGATGGCCTCAATGGGCTACATTGTGTGCTCATCTTCTTTCGTCACGCGTTGACATTGTGCTCATTTTGGGGTGGCTCATACCATCTGAGATGGTGACTGGACCCACATGTAACTACTCTCTCTCAAAAAAA
>CADDIJ020002954.1:0-80862 GCA_902809745.2 Tetradesmus lagerheimii
TCACATGCTGCGCGTGCCATGCAAGCAGCGCTCTGCTAGGGTGTGTTTACAGCACTGCTGAAGAAGCAGTGTTGTGAGGCATGCTTGAGGCACTTTCACAATACCAGGCAGGCCCAGAAACACCATCCTGCATTGCAACACCATCCTGCATGCCCCTGTGCTGCATGGCACTGTGCTGTGATGCTGCGACATTCTTGTTTGACCTTTTGTTGAACATCGCCCTGCCCGTGTGTCCTTGCATGTGCTCTTCACGGCTCCCACCCGGCTTCTTCTCTCGTCCCTACAGCAGCAGCAGGTGAGTCATGCATGTGCTTGCAAGGCGGCCAAACATGCATGGCCTGCCACTGTGTGTGGAGCAGCCGCCAAAACCCATGCCCCAGCAGTCCTGCTTATTAAGGGTACCGCATGCAGAACCACCTGGCGCATGGTAGCCACCATCATGCTTATCTGCAACTGATTAGAGTCAGCGAGGCATCTGAGATTCAGATCCATATGAAGGATTTTGCTGCAGCCACCTTTGTTGCAGCAACTTGCTGCAACACTCTGCACTCCACTTGTTGCATGCAGGAGTGCCACACGCACTGCACACACTTCATTCAGCAATGGCACGTTGCCATTTATCTCGCACCCGTGCCATGCGTTTGCAACTATTGTTTTTGCAAAATCCCAGCCCAGCCGCATGGTGCTAAACAATCATTGCTGCCATTGTTGTACATGTTGCCCTTGCATTTGTGTAGGCCCAAGGCTTCCACAGACTTTTGAGGGTTTCAGGGCACTGCTGGATGGCCCACTGGATGAGTTGGTTCTCAAGCGAGCCTTCGAGCTGCTCCCAGCCCAAGTTCAGCTGGCCCACACCAAGCAGCGGGCACAGTGGGTGTACAACCGTGCACTCCAGCTTCCGGGGTCATCCACCAAACTCTATGCACGGCAATATGGAGGCCTGCTCATCAATGGTGACTGCATCCCCAATGTTGTCAGCAGGTCTGCACTTGTGTACGCCTTCAAGAACAGGGGGCCAATGCTGCTGAAGATCCCGCCATCCGACGGAGCCAAGCACGAAGCTTGCGTGTGGCAAGAGCTGTGTGAGGGCAGACCTGCTTCATGTCTCGTGCCCCGTGGCTTGGCTGGCCCCATCGAGCTACTTACAATCAAGGTGGGTCTCACCATTTCAAGTGTTATTGTCAAAAGCTTGTTATTCTTATTCTGGTAAGACACGAGACAGGGTTTGATCGCGTGCTGCACATCACATGCTGCAGAGGGACAGACTGGTCTCTGTCATGCGGCAACATATGAGCTTTTAAAGCCTTGAACGGTTGCATGTACCAGTACATGGTAGCCATCTTCTCCCCGCCCCCATTCATCTTGAAAAACATAACACACGACCAAGGCGACCTCAGGTTGTTTATACTCACTCAACGGCTTGCCTTCTGTTGTGCAGGACCTTGCTGGGCAAGCATCAAGGCTGGCCTTGCAAATGCCTCTATACCCAGCCACGCTGCAGCACATGCCCACACCTCTGCCACCTGAAGATGCACTGGCCATTGGGCAGCAGGTGCACACCGGGCTGCAGCACATGCATCAACGTGGCTGGGGCCACTGTGATGTGAAGGCCCCCAACATTTTTGTGGCTGCTGACGGCAGTGCAGTGTTGGGCGACTACGGGGCTGCTAGGAAGCTGGGTAATGATGCAGATGAGAAGACCATGAGCCATCATCATCATCATGTTACCCATTAAGCCATAGCATCAACGCCATCGGCCCCGCGCCCCTCAGGAGCGGAAGAAAGAGGGAGCACTGCTCCATTGTGTTTGCAATTATTACGCACATCCCAAGCTTGGACAAGATACTCAGCAATGCTCCTAGATATCACTCGGCACACCCCCCTACTACCCCAAATATCATCAGAAACAAAACGCAACAACTTAGTGGATGCATCAGTCAACGACAAGTGAGTGAGTGAGTGTCTACGCAAGATGTGTTACACTTAACATCCGCGTACGTTGAGGGAGGGGGTGTGCGTGACGTATGGTCTTCACACCCCCTACCATCATCAACGACAACACATTGCGCAATTTTTCAGCGCCACCAGCAACATCACGCAAAACAGACCGAATTTCATCAAGCATAGTATCCCTCTGAGCAGAAGTAGCGGGACAATCAAACATCAGATGTGACAAAGACTCAACACCCTGACCACAAGCAGGACATGCTGTGTTAGAATCAGCTCTGTTGCCACCATAACGACGGGTACGCTCATGCACGCAAAGACAGCCCATTCGAACACGTATCAGCAACTCAATACCACGCGTTGGCGCACCAGAACACAAAAAGGGCCTAGCCCTTTTAAAACGCATGGTATCAGCATGTGTAGGGTGCACATGCGTGATGTAACGGCTCAAAGTAGAGTGCTGCAGTGATTCACAAACAATTGTGTCTGCATGCAGCTTCCTGACCTGACGGTTGATGTGATTCTTGCACGCATTAGCTCGATCAGCCGCCGCCTCAACATCCACACCATACCTGCAAAGCAAACTCTGCACATACTTATGCCAAGGTGTCACCGCAACAGCACCACTAGGGCGCTTCCACTCAGCTGAAAACACCTGATGTGGCAACCGACAGTGCTGCATACGCTGAACCCTAAAGTAATACTCCATCGCCCTCTGATGAAGCCACATGTGCAATGGCTTCACACCCCATTCAGCCAGAACAAGTGAAGTGCGAGGGCGCTCCTTGCCACAATGCATTGAGCACTTGATGATGTCAGTCTGCACTTTGTCAATCTGTTGCAGTTGCCTTGCAGTTGACGGAAACCAGACGACACTGCCATATTCAACAATCGGGCGAACGCATGTAAGCAGAATGATACGCTTTACTTCCACGCTGATGAGCCGGCTCTTCCAAACTGGCATGAGCCCAACCTTCACACGATGCACTTTTGCCAACATCTTCTCAAAGTGCGTATTCCAGTTGCAGGCATTGTTGAACCACAGGCCAAGGTAGCAGTACTCTGATACAACAGGTACAGGCACACCGTTCCAAACGATGCCAGAATCAGCCAACTGGCTGGGCTGTCTAGCTGGTGAGACATGCATGACAGCAGACTTCAAGCTATTCAGCTTGAACCGCCACTACAACTGTATTCATAAACTGTTGCAGCCACAGCCTGAACCTCAGCCAGAGATCCGCACACAGCAACAAAGTCATCAGCCTGCATGGCTGCCACAACCTGACCAGCAGGTTCGTCATAAGGGCCCATAAGGGTGATTCCAGGGTGCTTTGCATGCACCTCATGCAGCAGATCATCAATGAAGTACAGGTACAGTGTGGGGGAAATAACATCGCCCTCATGTAAACCAAGGTCACATGTGAAGCTCTCAGTGACATGACCTTCGTGAGACACCACACGGCGCGCACCCTGATACAAGTTGTATAGTACACGGAACATCTTTCCACGCACACGCTTGTCCCACAGCTTTTGAAAGAGCCCATCAAGCCACACTGTTGGGAAAGCCTTATAGGTGTCAACAAACAGCACATAAGAATCCTTCCCCTCAGCTTTCCTCCCACCCAACACCTCACTGAGCACACTCTGGTGGTCAGCACAGCTGCGCTTGGGACGAAAGCCGTTCTGGCTCTCGTGCAGCAGCAGCGGCGTTCCTGCTGCTGTAGCAGCAGTTACACGCTGCTGCTGCTGCTGCTGCTGCTGTTGCTGCTGACGTGCCTGCTGCTGCTGCTGCTGCTGCTGCTGCTGTTGCTGCTGCTGCTGTTGCGCCTGCTGTTGCTGCTGCTGCCGTTGCTGTGTCGTGCCCTCCGCCACTGACTTGCCTTCTGCAAACTTGATGAGGCGCTGGTTGAGAACGCTGGTGTAAAATTTGTAAAGCACGCTAAGCAGGGTGATACCACGGTAGTTGGTGGGGTCTGTCAGGTCACCCTTCTTGGGCATGTTCACAACTGTACCTGGCACCTGGTGCACCTGCTCAAGCTGCTACATCAGATTGCAGTACTGCAGTAACATATCTGCGGCCGTGCTGCCTCCATACTTGAGTAGCTCATTGACAATGCCCTCCTCAGCCGGGTTGCCGGCCTTGCCAGAGCGCAGCCTCTGCAGGCAGTCGGAAACTTCGGCGGCAGTGATGGGCAGGTCCAGCGGGGTGGCAGGGGAGTTAGCAGAGTCTTGCAAATACTGTTGCACATTGGCTGCAACACAAGACATGTGTGCAGCGTCAAACTGGGGGTTGGAGGAAGCCAATGCTGCATGGCTGCCAACGCGCTCATAATGACACTTGAAAGCATCAGCTTTCTCAGCTGGGGTAGATGCCACATGCCCAGATGGATGCTGCATGACGCTGTAAACCATGAGCCATATTGCAGTAGACCTGCCAGCAGCATTCCAGGTTGACAAAGCTTCAGTACAGCTAGATGAGTACCTGCTAGCTGTCCCACTGCTGGAGAAGCTTGGCCTGCTGCAGCTGGGGGCGCAGGAGCTTAAAATGGCAGTTGTGATGCAGGCTGTGGGGCAAATCTCATCTGTGGACCTGTTGGACTTTATTTCATTGTTGCTCAAGTACGCGCAGTGACAATGGCCTCCACTCGCCTATGTAAAATCTCATGTGTGTATGCTGATGATAATAGTACTAATAATCGCATGGTTTGAAGCTGTGGCTATCACAACTGTGGCATTCCACTGTAGCCCACTGTACAAGTATCACCCTGTACAACTTGGAGGGTTCGAGGCTTTTCAGAGTCCAAGGCACGTGCCAGAATGTGTGACCTTTTCTAAATAGCGCTCTATGCTTATGGCAATCGGCTGAATTAACGCTGCGAACGCTGTTTGTTTTCATTTGCAATCAGATCGGCCGTATATATAATATTATTAATCAGATCGGCCGTGCAGTGCCACACTCCCACACAGCAGCCAAGTCGTGTGCTGCCCATTCACATTATCTAAAGCGCTGCAATAGCATTCAGAAATTTCAAGTAATCCTTTCACAGCGTTGACAGCCCTCATCAGCCTTCTAGGCAGCCATTTTAAAGCCGCCCCAGCTGTGCAGCAGCGCTGCTTTAGCAGCATGGCGCTGCTCAAATGCAACAACCGGCCTGGACAGCAGGGTGTGTCTCGTTTCTGCACATTTTGGCTCAACAGCAAAATGCAGGCAGCAGCCAGCATGTTCCCGGGGGCTTGGACAGCAGCACAGACATGGGGACTGCAGCATGTGCATCGCTTCAGCAGGCAGCTGCAGCTGCTGATCTGGCTGCAGATACGGCACAAGGACCTCAACCATAGCTACTCACAGGCTATTGGTCGAAGAAGGCTTACAAGCTCGGCGTGACTCCTGGTGCAAACCTTCTGCTGCACTGCAACCCCACACATGTGTGTACACACCTGGGGCAGGAAGTTTACAGCCAGCTGGTCTGCTGCTTGCAGCAGCTAGGCGAGGCGAGGCTCTTTACCCAGGTCTCTCTCCGGCCAAGGTCACCTCTGCACTAGGTGAGTAGGGGGGTTAGCCGGGCTTTCTGAAGATTTAATACATCAGTTTCTGTGTTATTAAAACTGTTGAGTGCTGCCAGGAATGCTTTCAAGTGCTTGTTGTTGGGATGCTCTCTATATACTTTAAATAGCCTGGCCAAGTTGCTGGCCTCACCTTTCAGCAACTCATAATAGTCTATTTTCAGCTGAGCAAATGTTCGCTCGAGCTTGCCACGCATCTGAGCCAGGGAAGGGGCTTGCTGCCTTCCCTGTCTTGCTGTGGTTTGCTGCGATGGTGGCTGTATCACTTCTAGGGATGTTGTGGGTGTGTTGGCAGTTTCCACTGGTGGGGAAGGTCTGCACTCTAGCACAGCCTGCAAGTTTCTAAAATGGAACACAAGGCATTGTGCAATTGCATCTGCAACATCGTGTCTTTGTGCAGGAGGGTGTTGACTACAGTTTGATAAATCATGATCTCTGTGTGTGCAAATGCATTGCCAGGCACAGCTGGGTTTAGAATTTTTGCTAACCACCTCCACGACACGCTGCTTCCTCCTCCACCGTGTATCCTGTTTCCAACCATGAATATTCAAGAATGGGTACCTCTTTGTGAAAACATTTAGTAGCAATGCAACATTGGGAATGCCATGGCAAATACTGCTGTGACATGCTGCAGGCACCCACTCGTGAAATGTGGAGTGATGAATCGCAGGCCACGTTGATCCACAGCGCTTAAAAAAGCATGCTGTCCACATGATCAAGCTGATAGCAGCAGGAAAAGCGCTCCATGGGGCACGGGAACCCTGTGAGCCGTCATGTCAAAAAGTTGGGCTAGGCTGGCCATTGACCCCCCAAAATTACCTGAAAGCAAAGAAAGGCACAGCAGCAGCGGGTGTTAGCGGCGCCCGTGCCCACCGCACACGCTGCTGTTGGCCACCTTGAAGTGTTGATGGTAGTAGCTGGACCAACGAATGACACCTAAAAAGCAGGGGAAGCAACTAGCAGGCAAAAAGGAAAGAAAGACGTGAAGTAATGATGGACATTGCATAGCATAGCCAGTAGCTGACAGCTGGCATGTATGGCTGGTGCACCCCATGAAGAACAGTGCTACAGGCTGCTTTCAGGGAAACAACAGCATGTTACAACAGTGGGCTCAGAGCTCGGCCATATTGCCCTCACAACCACAACAGGACGGCTGGTTGCTTTGCTCTTTGTTGCATGGATTGTTTTTATGGGAATTTCCTTTTGAGCAAAGTACATACTTATGCATGCTTCTAGTTGAAGGGGGAATACCAGTCCACGAGAAGCTTCCTGATCAAAGTATTGCATTTCTATCAGGCAGTAATACGGCCTACCATTCAGCCATGGTTTCAACTTGGTGAAAGACCCTATCTAGGTTGGTCGAAGCATCTGTTACAGATTGAGCACCAAATGTTTTCTGCATGTTTTTGCTGTTGCAGTGCAGGCTGCTTGACATATGTGCCATGCAGGCCAGCGAGGCAGTGCGCTCAGCAGCAGCAGGCAGTTGCTGTTAACAGGACCACTTCAGGCCTGCAGGGTGATGGGCCTGAGCAGCCAGGAATGGCCAGCAGGGCTGCCGAGTCACAGCAGCAACCTGAGGGTATGGCTGAGCCAGCAGCAGCAGCAATAGCCATCTCAGGGCAGGCAGTAAACAACCCTGAGCTGCCAGGATCACCAACTGGCCTAGGCAACCGTTGCCTGCTGCTGAGCAGCAGCAACAGCCAGCGTGCAGTAGGAGGCAGCAGCAGCAATAAAAATATCTGCAGCCAATGGAGGCTGGAGGCAGTGCAGTGCAATGGAGGCTGGAGGCTGGAGGCTGGAGGCTGTCCTAAGGATGCACTACAAGGGATGCTGTCTGGGTGCAAAGGATCTGAGTAGGGCTTAGGCCAAAGCAGAACCCCAATGCTATACCCCCTAGGATCCTAAGATCCTTTGCACCCAGACAGCATCCCTTGTAGTGCATCCTTAGGACAGCCTCCAGCCTCCATTGCACACTGAAAGCCTCCTATGGACTCAAAGCTTGTCTACGGGCCTCTCTCAGTCACAGATTGCATCTCTTAGACAAGGCTAAACATCTTTCGTATTGAGATGAAGGGGGATGTAACAGGTTGTATACTACCGAAGCTGGCTTTACATGGCCTCAATATAACTGACAAAATAACTTGTTAAAATCTTATTAATAACATGTTATTGAGATAATACTGGAAGGCAGCTTTACTGAGGATGAATTCTTGTCAGCTTTGATGTCAGTCTGCAGGACACCAGCAATTGCCGTTTCTGGACATCCCGTATCAAACGTGCCCCGAATAACGAAATTATACAAGCATTTCTGTACTTTTATATCATTGTAATGGGGTGAAACGCTGCTTTTGGAAACCTCGTGGGTACAAGTTCTGGGGTTCTTCCCGTATGCCCTCGCGGCTGTATGCGTATTCCATGGGCAACATCTGTTGTACTTTTCCGGATCCATCATATTCGTTGATTGGTGATTTGGTTCATTGGTGCAGAGTGTAACATGTTACTAAAGGTTCAACCTCCACTGGTACTACCACTGGTCAGGCTGAGCTCCCGCAAGTCGCCCCGGTCTGTACCTGATCAGTACCCCTTCAACTGGAAGTCGCTTCTTGGGGCCCCAGTGCGGCGCACAGTGTGACCGTCATGCATGATGATGGCATGGCACTGCCAGTGGCAGGCTGCCACTCCCCCCCCCTTTTGTACTACAAAGTGGCACTCTAGCAGCGTGTAAAGAAGTTAGCGGTACTGGAAAAGGCAGCATGCAAAGCAGGAAAAGCAGGCAAAACTCTCCCATCCTGCCTCCCTCATTGTGCTCTAGCAGCGTGTGACTGACTGACTGCTGGCAGTACACTGTGTTGGCAGACCATCATCATCTGGTTTTAAGTTTCCAGGAGGAGCCGCTCCGGGATCCCTGCCGTGGCCAGTGGCTGTCACACACGATGTAGTACTACTTGGTAAGCAACCCAATCCAAAAGTCCCACCAGCCCATGCATCAGTACCATCGTCATCACGTTACCAATCATTGGTGCCACCAACTCGGAGTTGGTACACACTGTGACAGCCCAGCACCTTTCACGGATTTCAATATCAAAGAAGCTACTCTCCAAAGATTATTGCCCAGATGCCCACTATCAGCCCCCACAGCCCAGACGCACCCTCATCGTCACCACCACCACCGTCACCACCTCCAAAGCCCCACCCACCAGTATCCCCACCGCCAGCCTCACTGCCCGTGTCCCATTTGAAGCTCTCAGCATTGTCACCAAAGCCCCCTCCAATAGGCTGCTGCATGCCTGTGCTGCCCATGCTGCTGCTGAAGCCTGCATCGTCAGCGCTGAACCCTCCTGCTCGTGGCTGCTGGTCCAGGCCGGCAGCAGATGATGCTGCGCTGCCAGCGCCTGCTGCTTCGCTGCCTGCACGGGCAGTGGCAGAGAAGTGGCAGAGGAGCGTGATGGCGCCTGCTGGATGTGGAGCACCAGCACAACGCGCTTGCGTGGCAAAGTTGCTGCGGCCGCACAGACAACAACATGATGATTCTGTCCTCACTTGCACTGTCATACTGCCACCACTATGCAGCAACTGCAGCAGAACTCCCTTGCTGCTGACGCTCCCAGCTAGTCCTGATGTGCAGCGTGGGCATCTTCATGCAAATGCATGTCTTTTGCCCCGTCACGCACCAACTTCCCCAAGCACCTCATCAAAGCATCGACGCACCTGTTGTGCCAGCTGCAGCACCGCCTGCTGCCGCGCCATCCGCAGCACCTCCTGCCCCTGCTGCCTCTCCCCCGCCCATGCCACCCCCGGGCAGCGGCACAGGCATTAACAGGGGCGGGCTGATGAGGCCGCCGCTGCTGCTGTGCTGGCTGAAAAAGTTGTAGTCCACGCTGATGGCTGCTGCCAGCGCGATCATGCGCTCAGTGAGAGGCAGCGGCTTGTGCACCACCTGCAGAAGGTAAGTGAAGCCAGCAGGCAAAGTGTGTTAGCATGCAAAGGTGCAAAACGTGCAAGGGGGCAAAGCAGGCAATCGGGCCGAAAGTGGGCTGCAGAAGCACACCAGAGGCACTCCTCAAGCTGCAGTTTGGTGAGGGGCCGTGCCTGCCTGCTGCCAACATGCATATGCACAACTCAGGGGCAGCGGCTTGTGCACCACCTGCAGCACGAAAGGGAAGTGAAGCCAGCAGGTGAAGGTAGCACCGTAGTACACACTCGTTTGTGTCGGTAACACAACTTGCAGACTTGACAGGCAGCAGTGCAGGCATCAGGCGGACAGAGAGATGCAGGAGAGCACGTCTCATGCCCCGGCCTGTTGGTCCGCACAGGCACACACAGACAACACAGCCAAGCATCACAGACGCCAAGCAGACTACCACTATGACTGCGCGGTGCGCACGCAGCAGATGTACTGGAGACACGCGCTTGCGGCCACCAACGGCGAAACTGCGTTGTGTTTCTCACCAGCTGGTTGCCTGTGATGCTGGGGATGACGGCAACGTCAGTGCGCGCCTCAGCCAGCGGCGTCACGGCCACGTCTGCCTGCCCGCTGCGCACTTGCAGCGTCTTGCTGGCCAGCTGCGCTGCCTGCTGCGGGCTGTAGCCAAAGTGCACCACGTACTTGCCCGCGTCCGTGAAGATCTCCTTGGCAAAGCCCAGGAAGTTCCTGCGGCAGCAGGCGCGAAGTTCAGTATGAGGTTGTGCACGGGCGTCACTGGCGAACTTCAATAAGTGTTTACTCATAGAATCAGGCCCTGCAGGCCCTACACCCGTTCTGACCCTGGGTCAGGTTGGGAAGGTAGCAGGTGTGGAGGCACATGAGCTTTCCTGATCGTCACACACACCCCTCCTATAACTTAGGCGGGTGTCAAATGTGAACACCACGCGCAGCTCATTAATGTCTTACAGGCCCTACAGCGCAGGCCATTGCACACGCACCTGTCGATGAGTGCCAGCGTGTTGTCCTGCGCGTCCTTCAGCTCAAACTCCCAGGCCAGGAAGCCGCCGCTGATGGCAGCAAACTGGCGCCGCCCCAGGTACAGGTCGTAGTTGCGGCGCCACGCGTGCCAGCGCTGGCGCACCTCGCCCACCACCTCACCCTGCATGCGCGCGTGCATGAATAAATCCATTAAAGAAAGAGCCGCAAGTCAAGGGAGAGTGTGCATGTGACGTGGGGGAAACCATACATGGACACCAACATACAAACACGCTGCGATGCTCCTACAACACGCCCTGCGCACTTTGTCGCCGCACTTGCTGACCAGCCCTAGCAGGCACACGCAGCAGCCCTACATATGCTGCAGCCGTACCGCGACCCCGCTGCCAGGGCAAACAACAGCACATCAAACAGGTGCAGGCTGTAATCAAGCACCACCACTACCGCTACCAGCAGCAGGTCCAGTGTGTCACCTGTGGGTCCTCTATGTACATGTAGCTGTTGATCAGGTAGGCGGGACGCCGCACCCTGAACAGCACGCGGCTGCCTGGGGGGGGGAGGCGGCAACACAACACAGCACAGCATGGCCAGCAATACGAGGCGTGTCAGAAATGCAGACGTAGCTGAAATGGTTGGGTAGATGATGACGTTCACTATGGTTGGATACTATGCTGATGCACTGCGCTGCACCCAGATGTATGGTGTCTGTCGAGACCTGAGCGCGTCTCATCCGCGCAGCTGCCACACCAGGTGCAGTTCACATCCACAGCCGCATCAATAGCACCACTCACAACAGCACCACTCACAACAGCACCACTCACAACCACCAAACAAGGCACGGTGTCACTACCTATTGCTGTAAGCAACCCTGCGCCCAGTACGCATGAATGTTTTGCAACAACATACACCCCCCCAACCACACACTTCTGCACTGCTGCCTCCACCGTCCTGCGCGCTGAGCATGGCCGCTTGAACACGCCGCGTTGCCTGGCAACTGCTATGGACAATTTGCCCTGTACCGCTGATCTCACTCCGCAATGAGCGCCACTGCGTTGCCGTCCTGGTCATTACACGGTGTGCCCGGTGGCCTGCTCAAAGCCCAGGATGACAGTGCCTACGATCAGCCAACGCAGCTGGTGTTGAATTGTGCCAGAACATTGCGCAGAACATGATTGCCGAATGATAATTGCAATTTTGCAAGACTCTGCTAACTCCCCTGCCACCCCGCTGGACCTGCCCATCACTGCCGCCGAAGTTTCCGACTGCCTGCAGAGGCTGCGCACTGGCAAGGCCGGCAACCCAGCTGAGGAGGGCATTGTCAATGAGCTACTCAAGTATGGAGGCAGCACGGCCGCAGATATGTTACTGCAGTACTGCAATCTGATGTGGCAGCTTGAGCAGGTGCACCAGGTGACAGGTACAGTTGTGAACATGCCCAAGAAGGGTGACCTGACAGACCCCACTAACTACCGTGGTATCACCCTGCTTAGCGTGCTTTACAAATTTTACACCAGCGTTCTCAACCAGCGCCTCATCAAGTTTGCAGAAGGCAAGTCAGTGGCGGAGGGCACGACACAGCAACGGCGGCAGCAGCAACAGCAGGCGCAACAGCAGCAGCAGCAACAGCAGCAGCAACAGCAGCAGCAGCAGCAGCAGGCACGTCAGCAGCAACAGCAGCAGCAGCAGCAGCGTGTAACTGCTGCTACAGCAGCAGGAACGCCGTTGCTGCACGAGAGCAAGAACGGCTTTCGTCCCAAGCGCAGCTGTGCTGACCACCAGAGTGTGCTCAGTGAGGTGTTGGGTGGGAGGAAAGCTGAGGGGAAGGATTCTTATGTGCTGTTTGTTGACACCTATAGGCTTTCCCAACAGTGTGGCTTGATGGGCTCTTTCAAAAGCTGTGGGACAAGGGTGTGCGTGGAAAGATGTTCCGTGTACTCTACAACTTGTATCAGGGTGCACGCCGTGCGGTGTCTCACGAAGGTCATGTCACTGAGAGCTTCACATGTGACCTTGGTTTGCATGAGGGCGATGTTATTTCCCCCACACTGTACCTGTACTTCATTGATGATCTGCTGCATGAGGTGCATGCAAAGCACCCTGGAATCACCCTTATGGGCCCTTGTGACGAACCTGCTGATCAGGTTGTGGCAGCCATGCAGGCTGATGACTTTGTTGCTGTGTGCGGATCTCTGGCTGAGGTTCAGGCTGTGGCTGCAACACTTTATGAATACAGTTGTAAGTGGCGGTTCAAGCTGAATAGCTTGAAGTCTGCTGTCATGCATGTCTCACCAGCTAGACAGCCCAGCCAGTTGGCTGATTCTGGCATCGTTTGGAACGGTGTGCCTGTGCCTGTTGTATCAGAGTACAGCTACCTTGGCCTGTGGTTCAACAATGCCTGCAACTGGAATACGCACTTTGAGAAGATGTTGGCAAAAGTGCATCGTGTGAAGGGTGGGCTCATGCCAGTCTGGAAGAACCGGCTCATCAGCGTGGAAGTAAAGCGTATCATTCTGCTTACATGCGTTCGCCCGATTGTTGAATATGGCAGCGAGGTCTGGTTTCCGTCAACTGCAAGGCAACTGCAACAGTTTGACAAAGTGCAGACTGACATCATCAAGTGCTCAATGCGTTGTGGCAAGGAGCGCCCTTGCACTTCACTTGTTCTGGCTGAATGGGGTGTGAAGCCATTGCACATGTGGCTTCATCAGAGGGCGATGGAGTATTACGTTAGGGTTCAGCGTATGCAGAACTCTCGGTTGCCACATCAGGTGTTTTCAGCTGAGTGGAAGCGCCCTAGTGGTGCTGTTGCGGTGACACCTTGGCATAAGTATGTGCAGAGTTTGCTTTGCAAGTATGGTGTGGATGTTGAGGCGGCGGCTGATCGAGCTAATGCGTGCAAGAATCACATCAATCGTCAGGTCAGGAAGCTGCATGCAGACAGAATTGTTTGTGAATCACTGCAGCACTCTACTTTGAGCCGTTACATCACGCATGTGCACCCTACACATGCTGATACCATGCGTTTTAAAAGGGCTAGGCCCTTTTTGTGTTCTGGTGCGCCAACGTGTGGTATTGAGTTGCTGATGCGTGTTCGAATGGGCTGTCTTTGCGTGCATGAGCGTACCAGTCGTTATGGTGGCAGCAGAGCTGATTCTAACACAGCATGTCCTGCTTGTGGTCAGGGTGTTGAGTCTTTGTCATATCTGATGTTTGATTGTCCCGCTACTTCTGCTCAGAGGGATACTATGCTTGATGAAATTCGGTCTGTTTTGCGTGATGTTGCTGGCGGCGCTGAAAAATTGCGCAATGTGTTGTCGTTGACTGATGCATCCACCAAGTTGTTGCGTTTTGTTTCTGATGATATTTGGGGTAGTAGGGGGGTGTGCCGAGTGATATCTAGGAGCATTGCTGAGTATCTTGTCCAAGCTTGGGATGTGCGTAATATTTGCAAACACAATGGAGCAGTGCTCCCTCTTTCTTCCGCTCCTGAGGGGCGCGGGGCCGATGGCGTTGATGCTATGGCTTAATGGGTAACATGATGATGATGATGCAAGTGCAGTTGTTTCGCACCCTAGTGACGCCCATCCTGTGTTACTGCTCTGAGGTGTGGGGTCCTGCCCTGCTGGGGCAGGTGGGCACGGGCCCGGCCCTGGTCAGCAAGTTACAGAATAATGTTATTAGTAGGGTGCAGTACATGTTCTTGCGTACGATTGCAGGCCATGTGCGTAAGTCTACCAGCCGCCTGTTGCTTTCTAGGGAGTTTGGGGCCCAACCTTTGGTATGTACGTGGTTGCGAGCAGCAGTGGACATGTGGAACAGAGTAGTGGATTTGGATGGCTCTTCTTTGTTGGCGCGTGCAATGCGTGAAAACCTGCAGCTTGCTGGATTCTTTGGCAATGGTGCCCTGTGGTGTGTGCAGCTGGAGCGTGTCTTGACTTACTTGCAGAGTCACTCGCAACGGTTGGAGGACGTTGTTCAGCGGATGAGAAATTTCCAGTCCCTGAACACAAAGATTGTTTTGAATGCTTTTGAGGAGTGGCAGGGATGTCCTGATAATCCACGTGATGCTGCTAGTGGTTGTGGCGTTTTCTGTACTTATGAGAGGTGGTTTGCAGCTTGTTCCTATGACGATATGCGGTTAGCTCGTCCTGCTGCCTGGTGCCCTAAGTATGTGTTACGCACTGCTGGGCTTAACATGGAGCATGTGGGGTCTCTGACTCGTTTTCGTTTGGGTGCTCATGATTTGCGGGTGTGTAGTGGTCGGTGGCAACGCCCACCTATCCCACGTGATGAGCGTGTCTGTCTGCGCCCCGGGTGTTCCTCTGGGCAAGTCGAGGATGAGTTCCACATGATATTTGAGTGTCCTTTCTATGCGCCTGTCCGTGAGCGTTTTGCTATGCTATTCGAGCCCTTTGGTGGTTCGTCTCACACGTGGACTAATATTACTTCATGTCACCCTGCAGGGCCAGATATGGCCGCTTTCATGCAGCAGCGTCCTGCTTTGGTAGCTGCCTTTGTGCACTGTTGCTATCTGATGCGGTGTCAACCAGATACCGATCCTGAGTCTCTGTTGTCTTCTCAGTCGATTGCTCAGGTGATCGAGGATGTTGATGAGTTCTTCTCGGTAGTTTCTTCTCTTTCTGAGAATCTTGTTGATGACGATGATGATGATGATGTTTTCTTCGAGTGTCCCTCCCCCTATGAGCCTCTCGTTGGCTCCTAATGGGGTTCCCACTCCTTGTTGGGTGGAGTATGTAATGTAATGTAATGTAATGTAATGCATTTTCCAGAAATACTGCAGCATGCTGCATCAAGTGACGCTCTGTACTGTGGCGTCACAGCAGGCATACCTATGACAAAGCATGTTTTGGATATGCATGGCGGTTTGGCAGCTAAGCTGTGGTGCAGCACGTGTTGGCGCATGCCACAGTGCTGGTTGATGCGGTGTCATCTTAGCGCTGCACAAGGTTTTGGGTGTAAGGCGCAGGATCTCACCGCCTCCCCCCAGTCCGTTCACCAGGAGTTTTTGGCAAGGAAGAAAGGTGTGTTGCCGCTGACACCATAGCCCACCACTACAACGACATCTGCAGACAGGCGGCGTAACGCACGGACAAAAACACATATTCTTCTTGTTGCAAACTTGATACGACTTGCCATGTTAGCGGTTGCATCAGTGTGTACCTTGTGCGCCTGTGCAGTGAACAGTAAGGCAGATGCAGACAGCCAGACCCAGACGACGTTGCCCTGGCTGTATCAAGGTGCACAGCAAGGGGCCACACAATTCAAAGTCTAATATGCATCAGCTATGTAATGACACGGCATCAGGTAACAGTGTGCATGAACTTGAAAACGGTCCACGCATGTGTGTCTGCTGTGCTGCTCTGACTCAGCGGAGGCTTCAGCTGATGGCGCTTGAAGCCCCACCCAGGCGCTCACGGTTGGTACTGGAGGACCTGCTGTCAGTGCTGCAGCTGACGACGCCGCCGGCATAGTACTGCCATGCACGGCTGTCAGCCTTTACGCTGATCATTGGTGGTAGGAGGCACAGTGGCCCACGTGAAGCTCAGTGAGTTCTTCAAGCTCTCACGGGTTGTGCTGGGCTGGCATATGTTGGTGTCGAGCACCCTGTATGGTGATTCTACCTCAGTGGTCTGGCCGTAGCAGCTGGCGGTTGACACATAATCGGTGTCAAGGGCGCCATTGCACCCGTTGTGTGAGGCTGCATACGCAGGGAAGCACGGAGGACACAGCAGCAGTCTGAAGTTCAGTCGCTGCAACCATACCAAGCACAAGCATCAGGGGGCAGGCTAAGAGAAGGTTGTCGTCAGCACGAGGTTTGACCCGGCCTGGTAGGAATGATTGGTACTGTGTATTGATGACTTCACGTCCTTGAATGATCACGTGGCTTTGCATTACTGTGCCTAGAGGGGCTGTACATGTAGCTGGTGCACAAGCAATACTGCTCCCACACACCACCGGCACATGTGGCCACAAATGGTGGTCTGGCGCACAGGCTGCAGGAGTACAGGCACTAGCAAATGAGCCGCATGTCCACGGCTTGTGACGGTTGCATTCTGTCTCAGGCCTGCAGCAGCAGCCAGCCACAGTGCAGCACTCACGATGGCATTGCATCAGGTCAGCCTCTGACAGGTCTGATACTCTTGGGGCTTCGCTTACGTTGGTCCCAACTGGCTGGCTGTTCATTGACAGTTGTGCGCGCTTCATCAGCACAAACTCTGTCAGCACGGTTGTCGCGAACGCAACACATGCGCCACAGTTGCCCTGTTGCAGCAGCATCAGTTGATGTGGCAGCTGAGTTGACGTGCACATGGCTTCTCATGCCTCTCATGCATCCTTGACTGTCGCCTGCAGCTTGCGACGGTCACTGCAGAATGCTTTGCGAATTTGGCGTGCTGTGCAGCTTCTGGACGCATTGCAGCAGGCCTGTCATGAGTGTATGCGGTACCCCGCATAATGTTGGTTGAGTGACATAATCAGGCCGGAAATCCACGCGGCTGAGAAGTTGGGCTCAAGCTCGGTTCACAGTGCACGTCACGTTCACACTCCGACACCAGTGTGCAAGGCTGGCCAAGTACCCTCACGCAACGCCAATGACAGCCGATTTTGATGCTTAGCATCCGGTGACAGAAGGTTTGAAAGTGCAAAATAACACAGTGTGACAAAGCATCCCGAGACAGCAGCACACGCTACAGCAGCACCTGCCAGCATGGTTAAGCCGCTAAAGAAGTACAATACGAGGAACCAAGGGGTTCAGGTGCGTCGATCACGCGTGACACGGAAAGCTGCAGCACCAGCAAGCACAGGCAAAGTAGCAGCTGTCAGCAAAACGCTGTTTGGCAAACAGCACCAACAAAATGCAGCCATCACTGCGCCTGCATGCGTGATCGTGTGCGTATCACCAAAGCACACCAGACACACCGCATTACTGAATGCAGCTCACAGCCGGCAAAACATATTCTGCATATTTGTCGAGCTTCCCCAGCGCTGCTGCAGCCCCAGAACGGCACCCCACACGTTCTGAGAAAAGGGCGCGGAGGAGTTGTCCGAAAACCTCAATAACTAGATGCACAGACAACAACTGCATCTTTTAAGCACATCAGAAAAATGCTTTAATGCCATTCTATCCATGTGCAAAAGCAGCGCAACCAACATTACGCGGGGTACCGTATGTGCATTTGCAAACCTGTCCAGGAAGCAGCAGGCGCAAGCAAGTATGCTAGATAACTTCGCACCTGGTCCTTCACGGGGGTGACAAAGCCAGCAGCCAGCCAATTAACAGCAGCAGCTGGGGTTGTGCTGCCCAAAGTATACGGCACCTTGCCAGTAGTGCTGCTGCATGTCTGCAGCAGCTTGCGGCCGCCTTCAGGCGCTGCCTCATGCAGCAGCCCTGTGACTCACAGCGCAGCAAAGTCCTCAAAGGCCAGATGCGCCTGGCTGTTGATGCCGAACGCAATGCCACCATTGCCTTCTGCATCTGCTTCCTTGTTCAGCCTGTCAATTCCACGCAGTGCTGCTTTGAAGTTGCTCTTGAACGCGCTGGCGCGCACTTGCTCTGGCAGATCCTTTGTCTTGAGCCCTGCAGCCAGGTTGTGTACGCTGCCGTCGCCGTAGTGCTGTACATACTCAGCCCAAGCAGCCTCATCGTCTTTCAGCGCCTTGGCAAGCTTGTCTTTTGCACCTTTGGCTTTCTCGCCATCTTTGTCACCCCCCTCCTTTTCAGATTCTTTTGGGGGCTTGTCCTTGTCACCTGCCAGTTCATCTTCTGCAGGGCAGCGAGCAACAGGCAGTCCTCAAGGATGCCTACTCACTGGGTGCTGCTGTACATCCCGGATGATTGATGGCTGTTGTACACCACATGTTCAGAATGCAGAACAGCGCGTGTGTGGCAAGCCAGCCAGGTGCACACGTGCTGATTGGCTGCTTGGTTGATTGCCAATGTGTGCGGCACACAGCATCAGTCAGACCTTTGCTACCACCTCTGAGCAGACTCTACTCATGTACTGAATACATCAAACCAGGGGTGTGCCGTTTCAGATTTCACTTTCCAAAATTGCAGTGTGTTCACCAAATATTTGAACCATTTTGCACTTGCTTGGCGGCCGACTGTAAACAGTGAGATGACGGAGACAAGGGTTTTTTTGTTGCGTGCATATGCCCTGTTTTTGCAATAATTGGTCCATGCATCACACAATTACATCACACATCTTGCTGCAGACTCTCTGACCCTGCTGTAACTGCTCTACCGCTGTCACGCCTTGTCGGCGGATCCTTTGGCAACTAAGGTCTTCTATAGCGATTCGACGTAGGCCGTAGTTGTATAGAAGGCTCAGTTAGTTACCAAGGGAAGGCTTCACACAATAGACGAGGCTACGAGGACTTGAAAGGTCTGATGGGAAGACTTCTTAAGTGAATACTTCTTGTTGAGTGAGGAGAGGCCCCCTCTATTTATAGCCTTGGCGAAAACCTACAACGCCTCCTCAACTGCCTACAATTGGAACATTCTGGACCAAGGAAGCTTCTAGACAATCCTAGAACATACTACTTCCGGAAACATCTACATCCTTCCGGAGACTTCTAGAAGTTCGGGAACATCTGGAACCTTCTGGAAACATCCAGAAACTTCCGGTTCCTTCAACCTTACATCATGCCCCCTCCCCAAGGAGCAACGTCCTCGTTGCTTACCCATCAGCCACGTCGACGCACTTGCCTGCGTGTGCTGCGGGTAGCCACCTCCTGCTCTGGGGTTGCATGATGAGAGGCTTCATACTCATCTATCAAGCTCTGCTCAATGTTGCTTGCTGGCTCCCATGAATCATCCTCTGGGCCACAATTGAGCCAACGGACCAAGTACTTGATAATCCAGCGCCGGCCGTCTCGCTCACGCCGCTTGTCAAGGAGCTTGTCTACCAGCCACTGGTCGTCATCAGGGTAGACGAGCACGGGTGCAGAGTGTCCTTTGTGGTCAGGGAACTGCGCATCTTCCTTCCATGGCCGGAGTAAGCTGATGTGGAATACAGGGTGAATCTTGAGAGAAGCAGGAAGCTTCAGCTTGTAGGCCACCGGATTGATGACCTTCTCCACCGTGAAGGGGCCAATGAAGCGAGCTGCGAGCTTCTTGCTCATCGTGGATGGTAAATTGAGGTTGATTGTGGACAGCTTCACCTTGTCTCCGACTTGGAACAGGTAGTGTTGTCGCTCCTTGTTGGCTGCGCGCGCTTGGCGCTCATGGGACTCCCGAAGCTTGGCCTTGGCATGCTCAATTGCGTCCGTCATTTCCTGAGCACGCATCTGCGCTGCTGGCACGATCACATCTGCCAAATCAATAGGTGAGGACACATTCTGACCGTACGCCAAATAGAAAGGCGTGTAGCCCGTAGAAGGACTGACTGAATCATTGATAGCAAACTCCGCCAAATCTAGGTAATCATCCCAATCATCCTGGCGAGGTGAAACAAAGTGGCGTAACACCTCTTCCAAGGTGCGATTCGCACGCTCACTCTGGCCATCAGTCTGCGGGTGAAAAGCTGTAGAAAACCGCAGCTCAGTGCCAAGAGCTTTGAACAATGCCTGCCAAAAGTGGCTCAGAACCGCCGATCCCTGTCAGAGATAATGACACGAGGCAAACCATGGTGCTTATACCATGTACGCACAAATACGTTGGCGATCGCCTCCGCTCCTGCAGTCTTAGTGGTGGGTGCAAAGTGGACCATCTTTGTCAGGCGATCCACAAAGGTCACCACCGCATCATGCCCCTCCTTGGTAACAGGCAGATCTGTGATCAAATCCATGGTAATCTGCTCCCATTTTGCCGTAGGCACAGGTAAAGGCTGCAGAAGACCAAGAGGTCGCTGCATCACAGGCTTATTGCGCTGACATGAAGGACATGCCACAACATAAGAATAGACAGAACGGCTCATGTGCGGCCACCAAAATCTCCTGGCCACACGTTGCAGGGTCTTGGTGTGGCCAAGATGTCCTGCACTTGGACAGTCATGGCACTCGGCAATAATGCGCTTCCTGAGCTCGGGAATTGCTGGGATAGCCACGCGATCCTGGAAGTACCACAACCCATCATGCATCCACAGACCTGGCATCACGTCATCATAGTAGTGATCCTTCTCATATCCAGCCTGAATCTCCTCTTTCAAGTTGCTAGGCACAGATGCCGTAGCAAGCTCAATTGAGGCGAGATCCGGGCGCCGTGACAGAGGATCTGACAAATTCTTAGCTCCCTCCTTGTAAGCAATCTCCGTACCACTGTAGTACGACTCGATCCACTGACTCCACTTGGCCTGTCGTCGAGAAAGATCATGCTTCTTGTTGAACCAAGTATGATTCAGGTGATCAGAGTTGACCTTGAAGGGAACTCCTTCCAGATAGCAACGCCACTGCTGTAGAGCGTAGTAGATTGCAAGCATCTCCCGATCTCCAGTGGGGTAGTTGCGCTCTGTTGGCGAGAGCTTCCGTGACAGATAAGCCACGGGTTGCAAGCCCTTGCCCTGATTTTGAAGTAGTACCGCTCCAAGCGCAAACTTGGAGGCGTCGGTGTAGACCTCATAAGGCAAGCTCGGATCAGGCGTCACCAGTACAGGTGCGGACACCAATGCCTTCTTGAGCTCGTCGAAGGCCCGACCTTCTACATCATCCCGCCAGTGCCACTTGATGCTCTCCTTGGTGAGCTCCGTCAACGGGTACGCCTTTTGAGCATAGTGCTGAATGAAGCGCCGGTAGTAACCAGTCAAACCGAGAAAACCTCGCACTTCACGCACAGTGCCAGGTGTCGGCCACTCCGTAACCGCTGCCACCTTCTTGGGATCTGGCTTAATGCCGTCGGCACTGACGACATGTCCCAAGAAATCGATTTCGCTGAGCCCAAATGCACATTTGTCAAGCCCCACATAAAGCTGATTCTCCCTCAAAACCGCGAGTACCTTAGCCACGTGCTCCAAATGCTCCTCAGGTGTCTTGGAAAAGATCAAGATGTCATCCAAGTACACCACCACGAACTTATCAAGATATGGCTGCAAAATCTTATTCATCAAATGCTGAAAAGTTGCGGGTGCGTTGGTCAACCCAAAAGGCATAACCTTCCACTCAAAGTGACCATAACGCGTCCGGAACGCGGTTTTTGGCACATCTTGCTCAGCAATGCGGATCTGCCAATAGCCACTCTGAAGATCAAGCTTGCTGAATATCGTCGCCCCATGAAGCTGATCCATCAGCTCGTCAATGCGAGGCAAAGGATAGCGGTTTTTCACCGTTATCTTGTTCAGCGCCCGATAGTCAATGCACATACGAAGCTTACCACTCTTCTTAGGAACAAAAAGAATGGGTGCTCCATACGGCGACTTGGAAGGTTGGATGAACCCCATGTCAATCAGGTCCGTTAGTTGTTGCTTGACCTCCGCCAGCTCCAAAGGGCTCATGTGATAAATACGTAGGTAAGGGGGCTTGGCACCAGGCTCCAGCTCAATCTCATGTTCCACACCTCGGGATGGAGGTACACCTTTTGGCAGTTTGCCAAAGATGGCTGAGTACTTGTGAAGTACCCCCTTCATCCGTTCAATCCACTCGGGATCCCCCGAAGGGAGAGAGAGGTCATCTATCGCACGGATAGTTGGGTCCTCCTCAACCTCCTTGAGGATGGCAAGGTAAGCAATTGCGCCCTTGCGTAACTCCCGCTTGAGTTGAAGTGCAGACAACAAACTGACACCGGGAGTTGTCCTCTCGATGTTAGAGGGTTGCTGCAAGGTGTATGTGACGTCCCTCTTTTCAATGGTGATGGTGTTAGACACCCAGTCGATGGCGGGGTTGTGAGCAGTCAACCAAGGCTTGCCAAGGATGATGTCGTATGGTGCCAGCTGAGTGACGGTAAAAGGCCTCCGGTCCTTGAATTGTCCAATACGGAAACGTAGGTCAGGCACGACCGTCCCCGCATCTTGCAGTGAACCGTTGGCGAGCCTCACTTGACGTCGATGGAGCTTGAGAGTAGGCAATCGGAACTTCATCACCACCCTCGGATCGATGTAGTCCTCACTCGCACCTGAGTCTACTAGCACATCAAGCACCTCGCCGCGGCACTTGGCCTTCAGACGAATGAGCTCATGGCTAGCAGGCTCAAGACCACCTAGCTCCATGGCGGTGCACGAGTCTTCGGCCTCGGGTGCAGTGAGTGTCTCCAGCTCCTGCTTCGCCGGCAACTCCTCCTCCCATGGCCTTGGCTTCACTCCTGTGTTCACGGGCGGATCCCACAGGATGATCACCGGCCATTGAGAAGCTTGCTCCACCCACCTGTCCCCGGATGGGATAGAGAACAAGCCCTCCGTTCCCGCAGGGTACTCGTGAATTACCCTCATCCCCTGCGTCAGCTTCCACCACGGCTTCCTGTCCCACTTGGGCAGGATAAACACGCCGCATGTCGTCTCCGGTGCGGTCTTCTTACAATCCAGGTAGTGCCTCAGATATTGGCCAGCATGCCGGAAAGGCACATTCAGCCATACTGACTCGCCGCTGACATTAGCCTTGCGGAAGTCAGTGAAGCCCTTGTAGAACTTGTCAGCCTGGGCAGTCTCCTCACGTGCGCAGGCGTCCACTGAGAATGGCCCGTAAGCATCGGCATACTTGACCTTCTCCAGGCGGTTGAACAGCCAGTAGGTACAGTCCCGCAGTCGTCCACAACGACGGGTACCCGCTTTTCCCTGGGCTGCACTGGATGCTCCAGGCTCACTAGGCCTTTGTGAGCCTTCTACCTGGCGTGAGTCTCTCACAGGCGCACGGGGCTGAGCCTGCTCAATGCGCACAGTACGACCCACACTACTGCACGCGCCCTTCAGTTTGACCGTGCAGAGGTGTCCCCATCACGCTGCTTGTACGCTTGCAGCTTCTTGCAATCCCGCCGCTTGTGCCCTGGCTTGCCACAGTAGAAGCACTTGAGCGGCTGGTTCCTGGGTTTCTGCGGCTCCATTGCTCCGAGCTCCATGGGTGCCGGTCCGCCCCTTGCAACCGCTCCACGGTTGTTGCTGCTCATGTTGACGAAGCGGCTGTTGCCGTTTCGACCACGCTCCCACACCATCGAGTCTGCCTTAATGGCAAGCTCCACGGCGTCATGCAGTGTGGTTGGCTGCTGCAGCTTGACGTGAATGCGCACCTCTGGCTTCAGACCGCGGATGAAGCGATGAATGCGGTCGTTCTCGTCCATGTGCGGCAGCTCCAGCATGTAGGTGTTGAACTCCTGGGCATAGGCGAACACGCTACGCGTTTGGGTGAGCCGGTCAAGCCTCTCCCGCGCGTCCACCTCTGGGTCAACAGGGGTGAAACGGGCGATAAAGGCCTTCTTGAACTCATCCCAAGAAGCGTAGGGCTGAGCCTTGCCCACCGCCACAGCCTGCTCATGCTGGCGGTACCAGTTGAGGGCTGAGTCCTTGAGGTAGGCCGCTGCCACCGTCACAATGGAAGAGCTGCTGAGGTTGGCGCCCTCGGCCGCAAGGTACGTCTCCATCTTGTGGCACCAATTGACAGGGGTAGGCTGCCTGCCATTGGTCTCTGGTGGCTTGGGGAGCTTCAGCTTGCTTGTAGGCACAGCACTGGTCTGCTGTTGCAGCATCTGCTGAAGCGCGTGCTGAAGCTGAGCCACCTGCTGCTGTAAGGCCAACATCTCCGGCGACACTCCAGATCCCTCCATGGCTGCTTAGCAAGCGGACTCACAATCAGAGACGCCCTTGGCCTTGGCCTCCTTAGTGATGTGCTCCTTAATTGCCGTGTGAAGAAGATTCCGGAGCTTCTCCTGGTGTGCGCGGTGCTCTGCCGCCTGGGCTGCCCGAATGCGTGCACAAACGTCTTCAAAAGGGATTGGCTTGCGCACCTCCTTCTTGAAGCACTGGGGCTTCACGGGCGTGGGCTGAGGCTTGGTGAGGATGTTGTTGAGAATCTTCCGGATGCGCGGAGAGTAGGTTGAAGACTTAGGAGCCTTCTTGGCTGGATGCTTCTTGATGTTAGTGGAAGGCTTAAGGCAATGATAGTCGGTCTTGGCAGGAAGGTTCCGGATAGGAGTAGAAGTGACGAACTCCACGCCGTTGAGCTCAAAGGTTGTCCGGAACTTGACGACGCTTGGGTGCGAGGGAGGCTCCAGAAACTTCACCTTGGGTGCAGGCTTCTCCGGATTGTACTTGCCTGGCATATGCCGGAAGCTTGTAGAATCTCCAGGACTCCACGGTGTTCGTAGACAATCTCAGCTACCACTTGTCACGCCTTGTCGGCGGGTCCTTTGGCAACTAAGGTCTTCTATAGCGATTCGACGTAGGCCGTAGTTGTATAGAAGGCTCAGTTAGTTACCAAAGGAAGGCTTCACACAATAGACGAGGCTACGAGGACTTGAGAGGTCTGATGGAAAGACTTCTTGAGTGAATACTTCTTGTTGAGTGAGGAGAGGCCCCCTCTATTTATAGCCTTGGCGAAAACCTACAATGCCTCCTCAACTGCCTACAATTGGAACATTCTGGACCAAGGAAGCTTCTAGACAATCCTAGAACATACTACTTCCGGAAACATCTACATCCTTCCGGAGACTTCTAGAACTTCTGGAACATCTGGAACCTTATGGAAACATCCAGAACCTTCTAGAACCTTCTAGAAACTTCCGGTTCCTTCAACCTTACATGCTGTGTCAGGCTGGTCAGGCCTGTGGCTGGTTGGCAGCCGCGCTTGCAGCAATAGCAGCAGTTTGGCGCACAGGTTCTTGCATAAGTCGTGATAACGATAAGTGTGTTGCGCCATAGATAGATAGATAGAGGGGTTACATGGTGTGTTCATGCGGCATACGCCACCATAGACACCTGGTAAAATAGGGTTTACCTGCGGGGCAACATTCTTGTTTCTATTGTATCGATGTATTGGAATGCCCCTATGATCACTAAACTGGCCGGCAGAGTGGGTCATGCGGTGACCGCATGCTTTTGACAGCACTCGTGGTGTGAAGCAGGGTGACCCCCTGTCGCCTCTGTTGTTTGGTGTCTTCATCGACCGTATAGAGCAGTGGCTGTCGGATCGGTGTGGCGCTTGCGGAACACCTCTAGGCAGCAGGTTGGTGAGGCTGTTGCTGTATGCTGATGATTTGGTCCTGCTGGCTGAAACGTCTGGTAAGTTGCAGCAGTTGCTTGATGCTCTTCAATCCTTTTGCAATGAGTATGACATGCAAGTGAATATAGGCAAAACAGAGGTGGTTGTTTTTGGCAGAAGGAAGTACAGTGGCAAAGCAACATGGTCTTACCAAGGGCAACAGGTTCCAGTTTCGCAGCAGTTTCGGTACCTAGGTGTCCAGTTCCATGCGACACAAGGTGTTTCTGTCAGTACAGATGCATTGGCAGCTGCGGGCAGCAGGGCTATGTGGGCTATGCTGGCTAGATGCAAGGAGCATGGTGTTCGTGGTATGTCGATGCAAGTGCATTTGTTTCGCACCCTAGTGACGCCCATCCTCTGTTACTGCTCTGAGGTGTGGGGTCCTGCCCTGCTGGGGCAGGTGGGCACGGGCCCGGCCCTGGTCAGCAAGTTACAGAATAATGTTATTAGTAGGGTGCAGTACATGTTCTTGCGTACGATTGCAGGCCGTATGCGTAAGTCTACCAGCCGCCTGTTGCTTTCTAGGGAGTTTGGGGCCCAACCTTTGGTATGTACGTGGTTGCGAGCAGCAGTGGACATGTGGAACAGAGTAGTGGATTCGGATGGCTCTTCTTTGTTGGCGCGTGCAATGCGTGAAAACCTGCAGCTTGCTGGATCCTTTGGCAATGGTGCCCTGTGGTGTGTGCAGCTGGAGCGTGTCTTGACTTACTTGCAGAGTCACTCGCAACAGTTGGAGGACGTTGTTCAGCGGATGAGAAATTTCCAGTCCCTGAACACAAAGATTGTTTTGAATGCATTTGAGAAGTGCCTATATCAGCAGTGGCAGGGATGTCCTGATAATCCACGTGATGCTGCTAGTGGTTGTGGTGTTTTCTGTACTTATGAGAGGTGGTTTGCAGCTTGTTCCTATGACGATATGCGGTCAGCTCGTCCTGCTGCCTAGTGCCCTAAGTATGTGTTACGCACTGCTGGGCTTCACATGGAGCATGTGGGGTCTCTGACTCGTTTTCGTTTGGGTGCTCATGATTTGCGGGTGTGTAGTGGTCGGTGGCAACGCCCACCTATCCCACGTGATGAGCGTGTCTGTCTGCGCCCCGGGTGTTCCTCTGGGCAAGTCGAGGATGAGCTCCACATGATATTTGAGTGTCCTTTCTATGCGCCTGTCCGTGAGCGTTTTGCTATGCTATTCGAGCCCTTTGGTGGTTCGTCTCAGACGTGGACTAATATTACTTCATGTCACCCTGCAGGGCCAGATATGGCCGCTTTCATGCAGCAGCGTCCTGCTTTGGTAGCTGCCTTTGTGCACTGTTGCTATCTGATGCGGTGTCAACCAGATACCGATCCTGAGTCTCTGTTGTCTTCTCAGTCGATTGCTCAGGTGATCGAGGATGTTGATGAGTTCTTCTCGGTAGTTTCTTCTCTTTCTGAGAATATTGTTGATGACGATGATGATGATGATGATGTTTTCTTCGAGTGTCCCTCCCCCTATGAGCCTCTCGTTGGCTCCTAATGGGGTTCCCACTCCCTGTTGGGTGGAGTATGTAATGTACTGTACTGTAATGTTTAGCATAGAGCTCAGCACGGGTCGGCCCTCGAAGAGGCCCAACCCCTGGAGAAATGGCCTCATGTGTGTAAGTTTTGGCATTTGGCCATGCATGCACAGCCGCCTTCCTTACTCCACGCAATACTCCCCAATCTACCTCCAGATGGAGAATTGAAAAGGATCTAAACAAGTGCTGCCATCAGTGTCAGGGACGGCAAGCCGTGCAGAAAGAGCACAGTACTGTGTCAGCACTAGTGCCCGGCCACTATGGGCCACTATGCACTTTCTGCACAACGAGCAGGCTGAGCTCACAAATCACTGTTCCACCCAAAGGCAGACATGATTTACGCTGAAATATGGGTGTAATCAGTTGGACAACCAAAGCAAGGCATGTAATGCAGGTGCACAGGTCATCCATGCACTCCAGGAGCTGCCAGCAAGTTGCTGCACAACACAAAGGGACCAGGTACAGGATGTCTCAAAAGTTTTGAAAACGGAATGAGAGTTGTGCCACATAGTAGAGAGTGACCGTTAATCGATGCTGCCCACATAGGAGATACATGTGCTGAGCAGCATCTGATCATGTGCTGTTTTGGCTAAGTGGGAACGTGCCAGCGTGGTGTCCGGGAGGTCGCTGGTTCAAGTCGGGGTGTGGTCAAATCAGTTCCGCGCGCGCGTGTGAATAGCCTTAGCCTGTGTGTACAGCCAGTCCTGCAGCCAGCGGTGTCATACATGCTGCTGGTTCCACCCAACTTTTGTAACTGCCATTGTGTGGCTGTGCTGCTGTGATTCCAAGCAACATACATCTGTTTTAGTGTTGAAATGCCTAAAACTGCTGGCAGCAGTCAAAACTTTTGAGACATCCTGTGCACCCAATTTGGGGCAGCAGGTTGTGCAGGCTAGTTGAGAAATAGTGGCTCGCTGCCCTTGATGCTGCAGCTGGTACCCAGTAGTATCATGTTTTCTGGCCGGCTTGTGTGCCAGTGCACTGTTTGGTGACTGGCAGCTGCAGGAAGTTTGTGATTGTGCATGCAATCCAAGCCTGAATTTTGGCTAAGTCAAATTAGTCACCTTTTGTTTGACTTTCAATGTCACAGCATCCAGCCGTTGCATTGCCGTCAAAAATCGGTGTCATACTCTGCTGAGTATAAAAATGCATAACACGAGGTCTATTGTGAAACAGGCATTGCTGGCAGAGAGTCATTGTCAGTAATGTGCAGAAAATGCAGTGTTGCTTTGCTGGGCCCCGTGCCATGCCTGGTCATGCATACAGGAGGCTTCAAGTGCAACAAATGAAATGAAGATGCACATTGTATTATGTTTTGACGGGCAGCTTCGACAGGAACAAACCTTCAAGTGGCCTGGTGCACCTGCAAAGTTGGGTGTAACCAGCAGCATGTATGACACCGCTGGCTGCAGGACTGGCTGTACACACAGGCTTCTGCCTCCACGCCAGGCACATTGGTTCGCCAACGCTCGTAACATATATAAATACTTTTCTGCAGGAGTTTAGACAACCCCAAGGGCCTATTGGCACGGACTCAAGTGCTGCTGCCGAGTCAGCAGACAGACTGAAAATGACAGATGACGCTGCAGCAGAACGTGCATAAGCGGGCTACTACGTGTGATCGATACAAAGCTTTAAGATGGTTCGAAACCCGAAGAAGCTCTGTCGCTCAATCCGTCGTGCTGCTGTGACACACGCTCTGGCTCAATGCCATGGCAACGCTGCTGCTGCTGCTGCCCTCACTAAAGAGAGTCTTGCTTTTGTCAAAAGGTGGCAGCAGAGGTATGCAGAATGCAAGAACCTGCAGGAAACGCCACGTTCTGGCAGGCCACGTGCCCTGAGCAAGCAGCTAGTAGACACAGCAAGCACCCTTCTGTGTGAGCAGCAGGCGGTTCCTGTAGTGAGACGGATCCTGATAGCGCAGCATGGAGCGCCATCGACCGTCAGCAGGGCTACAGTCTACAGAGCAGTTGCAGCAACCATGGCCAAGTCCAAACCAGCCAATGAGCCATTCATTAGTAAGGAAACCAGGAAGGCGCGTGTAGCATGGGGAAAGCAGCAAAAGCAGGCCAGGACCGACTGGTCCCGCGTGGCGGCGCTGGACTCCACCTACTTCACTCTGCGTGGCGGCAGCCCTGGTGGCAAGGTCTGGCACTTCAAGGGGCATAAGCCAATTAGGTTCAAGCCCAACAAAAACCAGCAGCTGCATGTGTACGGCCTCATGTCAGTCCATGGCAAGTCCTCGCTGTACTTCGTGAGCGGCACCACGGGCCTCAAGAAAAAGTACAAGCGCAAGAACCCAAGGAGGGGACAGAGTCTCCTGCTGAGTGGTGTAGGGTCAGAGGAGTTCTGCGAGAAGTTCGAGGAGGGTATGCTGCCAGGGGCAAGGCAGCTCTTCGCAGCTGCCGGTGCTGGTGAGCCTACCTTTCTTCTTGACAACGCGCCTGCGCACGCCAAGGGTGGTACCCCGGAGTTTCTGGCAGCCAAGGGTGTCAGCGTGCTGCCCAACTGGCCTCCAAACAGCCCAGACCTCAACCCCATTGAGAATGTGTGGGGCATCATCAAGCCGCAGGTGTATCGCCAGGAGTACTACACCTTGGAACAGCTCAAGGCAGCGGTGCTGCGTGCATGGGCTGCGCTGCCGCTGTTAATGCTGCGCAACTTGATGCTCAGCATGCCGAAGCGGGTGGACAAGGTGCTGCGGAACCGTGGCGCATACATTGGATACTGAGTGGTGTTCCTGATGGTGCAGCGTCAGGCTGGTCAGGCCTGCTGGTGAGCGGCAGCGGCAGTTGGCGTGACAGCAGCAGTAGAGCGCACATAAGCAGCAGTAAGTGGTCGTAGTTACGCACCCTTCAATCAAGTATTTATTGTCTGCAGCTGCCCTGCTTTTTAAGAGGCCAATTTTGAGGCCTGTTGTGCAGCCCTAGCATGTCTGTTGATGTGAAAAGCACCAGAACGCCAGCCACTGACCTGCCACTCAAGTAGTTATAGACGACGCGGCTTATGCTGCCGTGCACCCGGCTAACGGCACCCTCGATCAAGTGGTGCCTGTCTGCAGCTGCTTTTCATTTCAAGTGGCCCACCTGAGGTCAAGTAACTGGAGCTCTAGCATGCCTGTCTTGTCGGATGTGGGCCGGCAGCCGCCGTCACGACGGTGGTCAACCTCCAACGAGACAGTGTGCTTGCAGCAGCAGCATGCGCCACATGGGCGGCCCATCAGTAGCAGCAACAGTAGGTCCATCCGGCATGCAGCAGGGTGCCCTGGCACTGGCCTCGCTTCAAATACATTCAGCCAATCCTGCTGCCCCTGCTGCCCTTCCCCCCAACCGTTGCTGAGCCTGGCAGTTGGCGCTGCTGTGCAGACTTTGGGTCCTTCGTTGCAAGGACACCAGAGGGCGGCAGCAAGAGCAGGCGGGAGCTGGAGAGCAAAGGAGACAGCAGCTGGTGGAAGGCCGCTGGCATTTACAAAAGGTTAATAAGCAAAAATAGGAAGCTGATGGAAGCGGTGAAGGACAAGGCTGTGCAGCTGACAGCCAAGCACATGCACCCTGTGACTCCCTCATGGTACAGCTGTGCATTGCAGGTGCGCAGCTTTCAATTTCCTGGTTTCCAGGATCCGTCTGAATCCGTTCAATGACAACTGGTGAGGCAGCGCAGCAGCTGGACAGCCAGTGCCAGGAATTTTTACGACGTATGTGGTATGGTTTCATCAGTGCTTGTATGGCCCGTGGCACGCCGAGTGTGCGTGCTGAGTGCAGGTGCACCCGACAGGGTATCACACGGACACTGTTGTGACAACTCGGCAGTGCTACTAGCATTGCCTTGGGGCCCCAGGGAAGCAACTGCTTCGCCAGCACCATGGTCCCAATGCTCTGCCACTAGCAGCATGTAGCACATGCTGCCTGCGCAGCTTCACATGCCAGTGCCTGAAACCCATAGCACGCCACAACACCAACACTCTACAAGCGTGCAGGACTGTGAACTGACTGAAGCCCCTGCAGCTGCACTGTTGAGGCGTTTCACCCGGTGACAGTCACAGGGCATTTACTCGGCATCATCAGGGCTCCACAGACCTGAAACCACCTGAAACCACCTGAAACCACCTGAAACCACATCTGCACTGCGAGACGCTGAAAGCGCCCACACAAACACACCTGATCGTCATGATCATCGCATGCAGATGAATCATCTTTGGGTTTTGCGAACCTGAAATGCAGGGCGTCAACATGGCCCACTCAACCCCATAGGTTGACTCTGCTGACCTTTTGCTCAGCATGCATGCTGGGTGGCTCATCAAGACAAGTGCTGTGGTCTACAACTGATCAGGGCATCTATGCACACCAAAGCTCTGGACAACACTATTCAAAGGGTCAAGATCAGTTGACACACATTCTAGCAGCCTGCAACTGTGTAACAATGTCAATGGAATACCATGTCATCAATGCCAACAACAAAAATACCGATGCAAATCTACTCGCACTCAACAACAAGCGTCGGCTGCCCTGCACTGTTTCAGCGGGGTGTCAACCTGAGAAAACGTTACGGCACAACTCACTCCGTCTGCAAGCTCTGCTACATGCATGCATTTCAAATCACGCAATCATTTTTGTATGTGTTAGGCCACGCGTGCAATACAGAAGGTGCCACAAGTGGACTGACACTGGTGTACAGGCAATTCAATTGCTCCTGCATTGTCTTGTAGGCGTCTAATGCGGTGCGGTGGCATACATGCAACAAAGCTGACGGTCATCAAACATGGAAGCATGAGCACGAGAATGAAAATGACCTGGGAGTGAACATACCTGGTGCAAAGACACAGTAAAGCATGCAGATGATCATGGCCTCACGGCGCCAGCAGAATTGGTGTTTTGTGGGGGTCAACAATGATACCATATGCGGAATGCATCACCCAACATATCCGTCATGCCCCTCAGGCAGTAAAAAATGGCTGGCAGTATGTCCCAGAAGGGAACTCCTTTGCTTGAAGCAACTACAGGAACCTACTGTTGTACACAATCTGCACTGCGGCCAGCCGTCAGGAAGCTAGCACTGCTAGTAGCTAGGAGAGTGCACTACAAGCAATGCATCTTGAGTGCAAGTGCTGGAGTCGAGCGCATGACACACATAGTGTCGCAGGCGGTTGGCCTTCACAGCTCCAACAATTGCCAGCTACTCCTACTTCTGCAGCGCACTACTGCCACGACAGACTGCAGCACTGACACTAGTGCTGCACTCCACAAGCCACCATGTGGGCAAATACACCAAAAATGTGCTCTGGCAGTGGCCAGCGGCCCCACTCCCTAACTGAGTCTGTCCTGCAATTGGTCAACCTGTTCAACACCTGGTGAACACTAGTCAAAGTAACTGGTCAAAGTTTGTGCAAAAGAACAGCTGGCACCTAATTGGCACACAGCCTCCCCACTACGCCAACAACAACAAACAATAGCAAACCAAAGTAAGGTAGCACGCTCTGGCAGTGCTCAATGCTCAATGCTGAATCTGGTTTGGTCGTGCTATACAACACACAGACAAACGTCTAGATGCTGTCCAGATATGACTGGCAAGGCAGCAGTTAAGCTGCTCCTGCTACTGCAGACTGCCGCAGCAGCAGCACAATAGATTTTAAACACCATGGCAAACAGCCTCTACTACCCAAACTACGGGCAGCAGCAGGTACCTCTGTCACTTCTGGTCAATATCATATCAGAGAGGGATGACAAGCAATGCATGCCAGACGCGTGCCTACATGCTGCAAGCAGTACCATGCCTTGGCTGACGCAGCCAGAATTGGCATTCAAAATTGGCAAAGCTTGCAGAACAGGCTGACTGACTGCTTAGATTGTTTGCAGCATGTTGCTGCGGGACAATCCAGGAATAATACACATGGGCATGGTGAGTCAACACGCGGTGAAACGTGACATGCTGGTAGCGTGTCATGTCACCAATGACATGGACATTGCACTGAGGCGCTTCATCCAGCCCACAATTTCATTGTCTGCGTAACTCCCCTGGGGCGAGGTGCTGATGGGGTGCACGCCAGCAACGTCAAAGCTGCCAACGCTCCACACGAACGCAGCATTGATCTTGACGTTGGGGCTGCCACCATAGCGCAGGAAGCCCAGCAGGTTGTAGAACCACCTCTTGCGGTAGGCGCGGAAGTCCTGAAGCAGGGGAGGGGAGTTCAGGGCATCAGGCGTCAGCAGGGGTGGGGGTAGGGTTCGAGGGGTAAGGGGTGCGTGCCAACAATGGCGCGCCTGCCCTCGTTCCTTAATTAACACGCGCTCCCACGCCTCTGTACTCAGAGGTGCACAGCATCGGAAACGCTGCGGCCTTGCGTAATCACTCACTCACTCACACACGGGTAGGGTTCGGGGCATCAGGCATCAGCAGGAGGCGCCGCGTGGTTTGCAAACCAAGGAAGCAAGCCGACAGCTGGCTGCTGCAGCCTACAACGTTCTGCTCAGCCACGGGAAAAAAGTATAAGCATTTCTGAACAGAGTGACCAGATCTTGGCTCCTGAGCAGCCTTGATGGCGACATAAACACAGCTCAAAACATAGTGTCCAGGGTTCAATCATACAACACACGCATTTTACCCCACCTGCCGCTGCCACGGGTCCTGTGCGGTGTTGTAGACAGCCGTTCATGGAGCCGCACACAGTACTGTGCACTAGTGCTCAGCCCAAACCACTATTCAAACACGCACCAGGCAGCCTGCCCCACCTGTCGCTGCCAGGGGTCCTGCGCGGTGTTGTAGACAGCCCAGATGCCGTTCTCAACGTTCTCGGCCAGGGACTGCAGGTCGGAGGCAGTGGAGCGGCCATCAGCCTGGCCACCGCCAAGGCCCACCTCACTGAACAGAAAGTCCTTGCTAGTCTGAGGCAGCATCAGCAGCAGTAGCAGCGGCAGCAGCAGCGGCAGCAGCAGCAAAACGTCTTCAACAAAGCCTATGCGGCACGGCATTTGCTGGTTGTACAGTACTGGCAGACCGCCTTGGGACACATAGGATTTTTTATGCTGGCCTGAGGCAGCAGCAGCAATGTGCGCGCTGGCGCTTGTGACACGCAACATCAACAAACATAATCAGCCATACAGATGTTCTGGTGCTGCATCAGGCTTATGAGCAGCATCTGCACAAGCTGGCTCCTGGCTTGTGCTGCGCACCTTCTGCACAAGGCCCTTCAGGTCCACGCCCCAGAACTTGAGCTCGTACGCGGTCGTCATGAACGGCAGCTGATGACGGTAGCAGCAGCAACAGCAGCAGCAGCAGCAGCACCTCAGTGCTACAAAACGGAAGCAAGTCCAACGATATGCGCGGGGTGCCTCAGCAGCTGGTACTGCTGCATGCAGCTGGCACTGCTGCATGCAGCTGGTCAGTGTACGCCCAGCCTGGGCACACGTGTGCACCATGCCTTTTTGCACATGCATGGCTCACTCTGCTGAACCTGCAATGTACTACTGCTGTGCGGGTTGCTGTATTCCAATCTTTTGCAATGCATATGCTGTCGACCGAGAGTCTGAAGCTGTTGGTACCATTTTCCAAGGTTACAAGATTCAACGCTCTTGTCAGGGAGCGGAGAGCAGCATGCAGGGACTGTCCAAAGTGTTCACCTCGAAGCTCCCAAAGTTCATGGCGTCAGTCGGAATGGGGGCATAGTGGCTGATGCCGAGCACATCTGAAATCTCAAACACGCGCTTCAGCGTGCCGAGGTTGTAGTTGCCTTTGACATAGTCGCGCTGGTCCGCGAAAGACTTCGCGTACGTTGCGTTGTACTGCTGCGCCGTTCGCGTGTAGGGCATGAGGAAGCAGTTGCCGCACACCTTGTTCCAGTGCAGGGCGAAGCCGACCTTCACGTTTGCACCGACCTGCAGGCACATACCAGCATACCAGGGCAGTCGACACAGTCGGTCAATGTTCTAGAGAGCAGGGTCAGCTGCAGCTAGTCTGTTGAACTGGCAGTTCAGCAGCTGTAGCTCTTCCTGCAGAATGTTGCTGGCTTGCGTGTCGGCAGAGCCACCTGCCATCCACTGCATTTCAAATATTCTGCCACGAAATGAACTGCACGCGCTGCAGAGCCAGCATCCAGCCAGCCAGCAAAACATCTCAAGAGTGTGATCACACTGCCTTGAATCGAAGAACGAACAAGCAAAGCATACGTCAGCTCTCACCTTGCCACGCGCCAGCGTGCCCCTGTACTTGCTGATGAGCTTCATGTAGCTGTCAGGGTGCCTGAACAGCGAACGGCCCATCTCACCCATGATCATGAACCACACCTGCAGAGTCAGCGGACCGCAGACGGTGCAGCAACAGCAGCAGCAACAGTGGAGCAGCAGTAATGATCTGGTGACTGTTTGTAACAGGGAACAGACGTATGGTGAGACCCATTGTGATCCACGCCTGCAGAATTACAGCTACAGCGCTGCCGCCGCCGCAGCAGCCGCAGTTGTTGTAGCAGCTCAGCTAACTTAGCTCCGGGATGCTAGCAACACGCATGACACTGAGCACCCCATGCCTCGCAAGCACAACACCCTGCAGTTAGCAGCAGCAGCAGCAGCATTGAGGCACGTCACCATTGCAGGAGGGAATGGGTACGTCACATACTGCATCCGGTGCAGGAATGCTTAAGCGCCGTATGAGGGATCAAATGGCGTACCTTGGTTGATGGCTGTGCGGCCGTCCTCACAGCATCATGCTGATTGTCAACAGTTCGCCATACGACCACAACACAGCACACAACCACACCGCACACATTCACAGCGCACATTCGCAGCCCGCGCATAAGCTTGAACCAGAGCATCTCACATACCTTGGTTGATGGCCGCGTGACTGTCCTCAAAGCATCGGCAGCTGGCCGTACGACCACGTCCTCGTAGCTGTAGCCGCCATACTGCACCAGAGGGTCAAAGTCAATCAGGTTGCGCCATGTGGTGTGCAGCGCGTCATCAACGTGGTTTAGGATCTGGATGCCGGTAAACCCTGACAGGATGGCGGCGCGGAAGCATCCCTGCGGTGCGGTGAAAGCGTCAGCAGCAGCTGGTTGATTATCAGGTCAACATGTGCTGCACGTGGCACGCGTTGCCTACAGTACTGCCGTAGTGGTGTGGATTACGCCCCCATGTTGATGGTGCAAAAGAGTTGCTGACAGTCCCTACGCTGCAGCAGCAGCTGGCAACGAGGCTGGCATGAAGCCTAATGAAGGATGAAAAAGCCTAAAACACTTTAATTGATGATGTATATATCACAGACAAACACCAACAAAGACGTGTGGACCATCTGTCAACATTAACTGTAGCCAGTTCCACAATGATCGTGTTGTGATCAGCAATTTGGCTAGCAGCTGTACTTTACAGACACCTTCGCATTGTGTGATGGCACGTTGCACCTATCATACACTGATACAGAACCTGTAGGATACTTTACCAGCCCTCACCTGCAGGCCACGCTTCCAGCGGTTGATGTTTTTCACGTCGGGTCTCTGGAACCCAAAGCCCTCAGCGTATGCGTTGCTCACGTCCTTGAACGCCCAGCTCTGCACGCCGCCTGGGCCGCCCTGCAGAGCGCCAGTGTGTCCCAGCCAGGCAGGCGCAAGTGGCGTTGTCAGTACGACATCACTTCAAAGATAGCAAGGCAGCAAGAAGCATGACAGGTAGCTGTCCAGACATGTTACCAGCCAGGCAGGTGCGACCGGCAGTCGTCACTGCAACAGCACGTTTGCAAAGTGAGCAAGCAGCACAATAAGCAGCCGTTGACGCATGCAGCCTGCATGGCATGCATGCAGCCAGCCAGCCAGTCACGCAGGCAGGGTTGCACGCAGGCAGGGTTGCACGCAGGCAGGGTTGCACGCAGGCAGGCACCGCAAGCAGCAGATGGCTCGCAACCCCATCGGGAGCCAGCACACACCGACAGGTGCCATGCGCGGCACTCAAACACGCCGCATACAGCACAGGCTGTACATGACTCAGTCATACTCGAGAGCGGCTCCCACCTGCCAGTATGCTGTCACCACGATCGAAAAGTGCTTGCCGCCAATCGCACGCGCACGACGGATGGCATACTCGCAGGGCGTCTGGAAAGTGCCGTGGATGTTCTGCTGCTCCAAGTCCTGCAAGCTGGTGATGATGAAGCTGTTGCTCAGCTCAGCGGCCGGCCGGGGCGCAGGCCTGCTTGCAGGAAACGTGAACGGTTGCAGGTGGCGCACCATGTTCATCAGTAACAGTGGCTATGGACGAAGGAGTGTGTTTGCACTTGGCAGCGCCGTTTAGCTTGCTGGCGCGCGCCCAAAGCTTTTACAGAGCAGCAGCTACAGCTGCAGCCGCATCAGCTGCTTCTGTTGCGCAAGTTCTGGGGAGCCACAGTCCAGCTGCTGTATTGGTGTGAACATGACACATGACCCTGTTCAACAGTAGTAGGCTACTACTGATTGTAAGGCTGCTTCTCCTGCACCTGCCGCTGCCAGTGCTGGTGGGCTGCTGGTACCGTGCGGTGTAGGAGAGTCACCTGCGTGCTGCGCATTTGCACTGCTGCTTCACACGAACATGTCAACAGGAGTTCAGCATCTGGTTATTGATGTTCGAGAGGCTTGGGAATTGTTATCGCATTTAGTGGGGCTGCTGCACGCAGATGCCTGAAGAGTGCTGCAGTTGCCGCTACTGCCAGGGCACGAGCGCCGACTGTGTGGCACCCTCGCCAGTGCTGGCTGAATATGCTGGGTCATCCAGAAACGCTCCCTTGCAGTGTAGTTTCACCAGTTGAACACATATATGTGCATCCAGGCATGTGTCTGCCCATAACACTGAAACACATTTGCTTGTGGCGCTGACAGATAAGATCCTCACCTCGCGGCGCTGGGCACTCCCAGGCTGCTGACCAGCAGCAGCATCATGCACCAGACTGCCATTATCCGCGGCTTCATTTGCGTGTTACTTGTGCTTCTGCTCACGAACCTGTCAGCAAGTGGGGACTGCACACTTGCTGCCACGGAGCACACCAGGCCTGCTGGATGCACTGCTTGATGGCAAGACTGCGCGCAAACGGAAGAGCGGAGCAGCAGATGAGCTTGAAAACTTCGTACAATGTGATTTTTGTGGCGATGCGACCCAAGTAAGTACTCCATGAACGCGCCAGGCGTATTGTGAAGCAGGCCGCTGGCTGACTGAGGCCGCGCTGTATACCAAGCAGCTGCAGGCCTGAGGCACGTAAACTATCTCCACTACAATTAAGAAACAGAGTATGGATATTGACTGAAGGATTCACTGACGGCAGTACCTGTGGCACTCCTACAGTCTGTAGCAGGACACGCTCGGGTCTGGCTAATGGTCGCCGTTGCACTAAATGATCAGCTGTTTACTTTCAATAGAGAAAATCAAGTATGCTATCAATCACGAAGCTCTTTACATCAGCTGATAGTCGCTTGCCGATGTAATGCCTGCATTGAATAAACACAAACACTTGCAAGTATCGGTTTGAAGCTCAAGGTTGTGGACATCATCAAACAATGGACGAGGATCTCCACTGAGGTACGGGAGACGGGTGTCATGTGTCTGACCTGGCACGCGTGCAACGCAATGCCTCCGTCCGGCAGCCAGTGCTGCACGCTGCTACGCGTCTCGTTCTGCTTAAGTTCAATAGACTACTCCTTTTTTTCTTATGACGCGAAGCAAAGCCCTGTCAAGGCCGCGTCCCGCTTGTCACCGCTGCAGCATGCCATGCCGCACTGGCAGTGCATGGCAATGGCCATTGCCATCATGACCATCACCGCAACAACAGCCGGGTGAGAAAAGTCCCCTACACATGTAAAAACTATACGTTTAAGTACTAAAGCCCTGAAAGGCGTCATTGTGCATTCAGCATGCGCTGAATTGGCATGCCAGTCACCAGCATCATTGGATAATGCTGCATGATGCAGCAGGCTGCCAGGTCAGTGATGATCACGAATTTGTGTGCTTCGGAGTACAGCACACTGCTCAGCAGCATTGAACCCCAAAACCACACAACAACGGAACATAATCACACAATCATCATTGTAGGCTGGTCGGGTTGGGTCCTATAAAAGAGCAGGTCAAACCGAAGGCTGCGATATGGCTCACCAGTGGAGCACAGCCGTTTTGTTTATAAACTTTGCAGAGAGTGCACAGGGCCTCCAATTCACTTTTTTTGCCAATTGCAGCTCCGGCCACACAAGCCAGCAAGGCCAACTTGCCAGTCCATTTGGATGACTGTCGGCTGAACAGAGCGCACACCACAACTGTCAGTTGCATGCCATTCCCGATGATATGTGCCAGTGCCTGCCAGCTGCCAGTCCGTGGGTGTAGCTCCTGCCAGCTGTTATAGTATAGACAGCAGCATAGCACAGCAGGAACGCTGCTGTGCTGCTGCTGCTGCTGCCTGATGAGCGCTCAAGGACAGCTACACAGTTGAGGAGTTGTCTGGCTGAGCGACCGGCAGCCAGCGCACCCGGCAGTGCTGCCGCTGCTGCTGCACATGTGTTTTGCGGTTGCCACTGCGCAAAGCATGGCAGTCGCTGTGCTCTGTTGGCGCGGGCTGCCTTGCAAGTGGTCATGAATGTGGCCTGTCTACCTGCAAACACGCGCAGCCGGCACGACTTCGTGAGGGCTGCACTGGCTTCAAACGCCCCCTCTGACTGTTGTGCAAGTGCCCTGTGGGGTTCGCAAGTCTTATGCCTCTACCAAGTACAGCGTGCTGCTGTTCACACATGCCTGCCACTGGCGCGACAAGAGCTCAACGTCCCAACTGTACCGCGGTGAAGCCACACAACGTTGCTGGTATTGCACAGCTGCAGATATCTGACTCCAAGTGCTCTTCTGCCGCGCTCAGAACAGCGCTTGTGCACAGCTGACACAAGCAGCACCACGCCATGTCACATACATGCAAGCTGCATGTCATTGCGACTACAAGTTAAACTCACTGCTGCCAGTCTGTCTTCAACGCTATGAGTTGATGATCGAGATTCGTGCGGTGAATACAGCAACCAGTGAGCAGGTGACTGGTGATGGCAGCTGGCCGCAGCAAACCCTACCCGGCAAGGCTTGTCTGCTTGGCGGGTGCCATTCTGGGCAAACAGCAGGGCCAGTTGCAACTGCATGATTCAGCAACAGACACACTGCAGGGTAAGTCACGTGCATGATCAGTAAAATCGCAGCAATCACAGCCTGTGGTGGTCAGTTAGCAATGTCAGCAGGGTACAGGCTCCAGGCAGCAACTGTAAGATGCCCTCGGTAATGGCAGGCTGCAGTTTCGCCGTGCATAGATTATGCATTGCTCATAAATCAAAGTCCATATTTTGTGTGTTAAGATGTGCATGCAGCCGCGCTGATACTTGCGTTCGAGAATGCCGGTGCTGCACAGGCAAAGGGCCTGCACCCGCGTTTCTCCTGCTCCGATAGTCAGCAAGCAGATCGAAGACTCATCGTTGTTGGCCCCCCAGCAGGACGTGCTGCGAGTCGAGCAGGAGCAGCCCACTTGCAGGCTCTGCTGGGATACTGCAGACAGCAACGAGCCAGGAGGGGAGCTGCTGTCGCCTTGTTCATGCTCCGGCAGCCTTAGATACATCCACAAACGTTGCCTTCAAGACTGGCAGCGGACGTTGCGGTCCCAGGGCCAGGGCAGGAGGGCCAACACATGCGAGCTGGTAGGTGCCTGCAGCTTGCTACCTGCTCTTCAAGCACATCAGCAGCAGATGTGCTTCTGTGCCTGCCATGCTTTGAAGCCTTTCTGATTTGTCTGCAGCGCAACCACTACACAGAGAGTAAATGCGTCTGACACAACTGCAGCGAGCAGTTGGTGGTGCAGCACACAGCCTGTTCCTCAAAGTGCAGCAGCACTCAAGTCAACATGCACATCTGCAAGCTTCTCAAGCATCAACAAGCGTGCATGGAACCACTGTACGTACAAGTGTGGAGTTGTGAACCCCAGCAAATGACGCATGCGGTGGCTGCTGTGCGCTGCAGTGCAAGGTGCCATATCGGCTGCAGGACCTGCATGGCGGCAGCAGCAGCGGGCAGCCTTCGCTACCGCGGCGGTTGCTGGGCAGCCTCGACGCAGCGCTGTTTGATGCAGCTTACGCAAGCAGCTGGCCTGGGCTTGCTATGAAGTTGTGGCGCAGCTACGTCATGGCGCAAGGCATCAAGCAGGTGTGTGCGCTTGCAGGAATCACCTATCACGCCTATCAGCATTTGCGACTTTAACGCATGCTATACCACTACCCAGAGGCTGGCTGCACGCTGCAAACCTCTGCCCAGCACAGCTTCGGTTCAGCCCAAAAGTGCTTATTGTCAGAGCAGTTGCTGCTCTGATAACATCAGCTTCTGCTGGGCGGAGCTTTGTAGTGTGCAGCCAGGGTCTGGGTTGTGGTAAGTATATCAGCACTGTGCTTTGGACGCGCATGTGAACTGCGTGAGGCACGTGCTTGGCCGTTGAGCAGCAGCGAGCGGCTGCAGTAGAACACGATGAGCAGCAGCGTTGGGGTAACGTGCTAGGGTTGTGCCTGTACTGGCAGAGTTATCGTTGCAGCAGCATCCAAGTTGAGGTGGACGTGCTGCTACGGGTAGATGCCTTGTACCGATATGATTGCAGGCGCTGCGGCTGTGCCTGCGTGGCTTCAGTGCAGGCTTGCTGCCATGCTGTCATGCCACACCTGCCATGCCATCACCTGTGTCTGCACCCCACTTTCTGCGTTGTGTCTGAGCGCCTCATCAGGCCGTCGCCAACACCCCGGCCTTTGCGCCCGCTGTCTCAATTGCCGCTTGTACCTTGACCCGTGTTGTCCTGCAGGCGCTGCGGTTGGGCCTGATTGGCTTCAGCGCAGGCACGTCTACCGGCATGTAGCTATATAGGCTTGAGGTCTCACTCTTGCTGCTGCTGCTGCTGCTGCTGGTGGTGGTGTTGCCGTTCTGTGCCTCTTGTCCTGCAGGCGCTGCGGCTGGGCCTGAGTGGCTTCAGCGCAGGCATGTCCATTGGCAAGTCGCTGATTGAGGAGCAGGCCTCGCTGCTGAACGCCATGCTCAGCTACACCAGCGGCTTCCTGGGCAGCCCGTACGCCGAGATGATCTGGTGCCAGGCCGTCGGCGCGCTGTTTGTGGGCATGCTGTCGGAGCTGGTGTACACGTCGATCCTGGGGCTGCTGGGTGGCCTTGTTTACGGTGAGCACAGGTTCAGGGTTGCTGATGTTGCTGGATTGATGCGTGGATGCGGCAAGTTGCGTGTCCTGGAGAGGGGGGGGTGCTGTACGGCGCCCGCACTTGCACCAGCGCTGTACACTGCTGGGTTGTGGGCATGCTGTCGGAGCTGGTATACACGTCGGTTTTGGGGCTGCTGGGTGGCCTTGCTTAGGGTGTGATGGGGCTTCTTGGTTTTGAAAGCAGCAATACTCTACTTGTATAGCAAGCAGAGCCACACGAACCCTTCTGCATGCAAGGCTGCACACGCATGCAACGCTGTTGTGAGTCACTGTACTGTGCCGCTGGTGGTATTGTGGCTTGTTTGTTCGTGTACTGTGCTATGATGCTGTGTACGAATGTGGTGGTGTGCAGCATCATTCGTTGGGTATGTGGACATTTGCGGTCAGGTGGCGCTGTTGTGTGGTGGTGTGATGCTGGTTGGTTCATTGAGCATCAAGCAATTGTGCCGTTCCCGTCTGGATTGTCTGCAGCGTTCCCGTCTGCAGCTTGCATGCCTGTGTAACATCTGCTGCGCAACATCTGCCGCTGCCTGTGTATCACCTGCTGCCTTCGTAACACCTGCTGCTGCCTGCGTAACACCTGCTGCCGCTCCTGCAGGGTTCTGCACCGGCTATGTCGGTGCCATCAAGGGCAGCGTGCGCCTAGTCAGCGGCGTCAGCTGCAAGGCAGCAACAGCAGCAGCATGCCTGGCAGTGCGGCTGCTGAGTGGTGCATTTCGGTTGCTAATGCGCGCACTGTGAGAGCATCACGTCAGCACCAGCAGCACCAGTAGCCGCTACCGTTAAGGTGCAAAACGGGTATTGCTTGGCAAGGCATCTGCTGCGCTGTGCTGCTGGTGCGTATACTGTAAGCACAGCTGCCACAGCAGCCGCAGCAGCAGCTGCTGCTGCGGCAGGGCAGCAAGAGTATGTGTGCAGCATGCTGCTGCTTAGCGAGCTGGTGTGATCCCTGGAAGCACAGCAGCAGCAGCAGGCGAGGCGTGACGTTGTTGAGTTAAGCTCCTGCAGCATGCTGGCGCGCTGTGCGGAGCCGCGCAAAGTGGCAGCAGCACAGGTTGCAGGGACATCAACATCATCACCATCATCATCATCAGCAGCAGATGCAGCCTGTAGCAGTGCGCAACCGTTGCAGCTGATGCATTGGCGTGTTCCAGCAATAGTTTGTCAGCCGCAGCAGCTGCCGCTGGCACTTGAACATTCTGCAGCACTGGGCCTTCAAGCGCAACAGACAAACTGCGGCTTACAGCAGTTAGCGCTGAACAGGCCAGGGCGGCAGTACAGCAGCATGACAGCGGTCAGGCAGCAGCTGCTGCAGCTGCTGGTCTTGTAGTAACATGACAGCAGCATTGTACAGCAGCAGAGCTGGTGACTGCTTGAAACTGTTCCGCTGGCAGTTGCTCATGTGGTGGCTCAAGGTGCAGCACTCGTAGATTTCAGCGCGAGGCCACAGCTATGCAGTGGCAGCAGCAGCAGCTGCGCAGCAGGCAGCCGCTTGAGCGGCACACTGTTGCATCTGCATCCGCCTCAGAGCTGCTGGCTGGTGTGTGCGCCGCATGACGGCTGCCGTCGTTGCTGTGGGCGCGCGTGTTGGCGGATCGCCGTCGTGTGCAGTGAAGTGTCGGCAAACGTAGTGAGGCTCCCATGTAGTGCTTGTGTACATTATGTTTGTTGTGGGGGTACTGTTGAATTGTGTGCAGCAGCGCTAGCTGTGTATGACTATACGTTTGTGTGATACCTGGTCGACTGTACATGACTGCCAAGTGGCTTTTGGGTGGCTCGCCACATACACATCCAGCTTTAGCCGACATGCTTTGCTGTCAGAGCTGGTGGCACAACCTGTACGCTGCTGCTGTTTGTTGGCGCTTCTGCATCCGCATGCATGTATGGCAGCAGCAACAGCAACGGCAGCACGGTGTGGGAGCGGCAGAACAACAGAGTGCCAGCAGCAACAGCTGCAGCTGATGCAGGACACGATAGGCGGCTCAGTCAACATGTAGTGTGTGGGTTTTGGTAGGGTTTCAGCTAGAGTGCTACTGAACTTTCACATCCCTGGTTTGCCCCACCAGCTGAAAAGTCGGTTGTGCATCCATGTTTTTTTATGGTGATTATGCAGCTTGCTGCGCAAGCACATGTGTTGGTGTGTGTACGCTTGCTGGCAATGTGTGTACTCACAGAGTCCTGTGTGTGTATGGCTGGCAGGCTTTATTGACTGGAGTATCAGAGTAGATACTACTGGTACGTACCATCATAGTATTGTTGCAGGATGCAGCTGACCTCCTTTCAGGACGTCTGATGCTGATGAGAACGCAAGCAGTTGGGCAATCATTGATGATTGCTGATGATGGCAACGCAGTCTCGTCATCATCAACGCAGTCTCGTCTAGTGCAGTCACTGCCGGCCCGGCTATGATAGCATGCCATGCCAATGGCAGCCTGCAGCCTGCAGTGACTGCAGCATAGCATGGCAGTGCCTTCACCCTTGAGTGGCATTACTCAGAACAGTAGTATTACTATTACTCTTCATTACAGTACTAGTAGCCTACAGTGACTGTGATGGCTGCCACTATGGTGAGACAGTCAGTGCCGCACCCAGCATCTCAGTTTTGAGGCTGTGGGTGAAGTGTGCGCAACCTATGAGCAAGGGTCACAAATAGTTCAACATACCCGGTAGGCTACCCTGGTGTGCCAGAGCAGACTCCATGACTCAGCATTTCAGGCAGGGGTACAGTGCCTGCTGTGCTTTGACTGATGCAGTTGTGCACCTGGAGAAGCTGCGACAACTGTCACCGTGACAGCGGCAACTTGCCGGGCCGGCGTTGGAAAAGCAGTCTTTCAATACCAGATGCGGGTGCATCCTGACAAGCTGTCAAGGCAAGGCGCCTCATACCACCGCATAGGTGGGGCCAGAGGCCCAGTGGATCCAACTTTGCGTCACGCAGACGGTTGCAGTGCATGCCATGCACAGGGCCGGGACCTGCCACTGGCGCATGATGCAACAACTGTGACCCATCATCAGCTGTCGGCACGCACTGCACAGTGCCAGCTGTGTGATCGTACCAGTAATAGTATGGCATATTTTACATGTATCTGCTCTTCATTACATGTGTCACACGTGCCAGGCTGGCCATTCCATCATCATCAATAATGCCAGGCCAACACGATCTGACCTGAACAGAAAACAGGTTCCCAGCTAATCATCATCATTATAACACCAAATCAAGCCCTAGCATCAAAACATCATTGGCTCAGGCTGATGGCATTGCAGCACAATCATCAGCTCGTTGACAACATGTAAGCGCTGTTCCTGTCACGCGCAGGGCAATGCCATGCATCACAATCAACTAAGTGAGTGGAGTGGCACTGCCACTGAAGCAACTGTAGCTACAGCCTACTGTCAATTCACCGCAAAGCAATCAAATACAAATGCAAATGCACATAAACAATAACAGTAATAGAAGGCTACATGCTGACCACGCCGCAATAGGCCATCGTGGCGCATGATACGCAGCAGGGCAGTCACATGCATGTACTTCCACCCAACTGCATGTGTGCTGCACATTGCACCCTGCACACAGCATGCAGACACACAGCTGCTGCACATGCTACATGCTCTGGCTCAGGCAGTCACCTTTGCAAAGCTGTCAAGTGCTTGTTGATACCATTGCTGGTGCTTTGCAGCATTGCGGCTGAGCAGCACCGCAAGGGCTCCATGCATAGCACTCTGCTGCAGCACATGTTTCAGTGCTGAAGTGCAACCAGGCCCATCTACAGTTATGCTCTCCTCCACACTAGCCTGCAGCTCCTCTGCTGCCTCTTGCTGCACTTGACTGGCCTCCTTGCATACACGGCTCACGTGCAGGAAGTACTGCTTGGCGCGCTCCCGCTCAAAGCGCTGCATCATCAGCTCTTCAATCGTCCTGGCCTCCTGCGGCACAAATTGCAATATGCAACAACACCATGAAGCATGAGGATATGGATTTGAACACAGCAAACGCTGCACTTGCAGCGCTGCCTATGTCAAGGTACAATAACACTGCAAGCCTGCAGCTAATCAGCACATGCAGCAGCACCGAGTAGGCATCAACACATGTAGCTGTGCCACTATAGCTGAACACTGCCTGTAACCATAACTTTGGCTCACCTCTGCGCACACGTCCCAGTAGCGCTCTGCCAGCACTGCTGCAACGGCACCAGCGCTGCCGTCTGCCCCAACCCGCCACGGGTACTCGCCCTTGAACAGCTGGGTGACCTCAACCTCCGTCCAGGCTGCAGGCAGCTGCTCAACTACGCTGCTGCTGGGGGCGTCCACCACCTGCCAGCTGTGCATCATGCCCACCAGCTGCCGCACGCGTTTGCGCCTAGACTCGGCCTGCTTTTTCTGCGAGCGCGTGATGCTGCTTGCTGCCCCCTGCTGCTGTCGCTGATGCTTCAGCACTGCAAGCGCAGACACCAGCTTCTCTATCTCTGCCTGCATGCTCTGCAGCTGCTCATCCCGCAGAGCAGCCAAACCTGCCTTGTACTCATCGCTGCTGGGCTCCAGCGGATCTGTAATGTTCAGCTTGGTCATCAGCGCGCCCAACTTCTCTGCAAGCTTCTGCTGCCGCGTGGCATCCTGGCCGCGTGCATGCAGTGTGCGGCCCGCATTGCCAGGCAGTGCCACAGAGAGGGCAGTGGCGTTGCTGTGCAGCTGCTGAAGTGCTCTGAGCTGCTTCTCATTGCGGACATAATCAACCTGAAAGATTAGATGGCAGTGGGGCGGTAGCAAGGCAGCGCGCAGGGCAGGCGTCGCAACAACATCTATGTTGTGATATGCACTGAACAGCATATAAGAAGAGAGCGCTTGACAGCTGCAGCCTTGCAGGTGGCATTGGCACACAAACCTGCAGGAACAGCAGAGCACATGACTTGTACTGGGCAAGTACTCTGCATGTGTGCATGCATTCTTGGCTGAAAGCAAGAGGACAGGCTGATGCTCACCAGCAGCTTTAGCCGCACAGCTTCATCATCCTGCGCAACAGGCGCTGCTACTGTGCTGTTGCAGCCGCAGGAGTCCACCGCTGCCTGCATGAGCTGCAGTTCAGACAACCCCTGCTTGCCTGCCAACTTCACCAGGTCCTTGTAGCGGCTGCGGCACTCCTCTGCACAGGACAACAGGAAGCAGCGCACGTCACGTCAAGGGCATAGCACAATTCAGCAAATACGCGTGCTAAGCAGCAAGCCAGCGGTAGGCAGAGGACAGCCGCTTGAAAGTTCAGCATTGCAATGCACGTAAAAGGCATGCCCCCCTGTCATGAGCACCATTATGCATGCATGAACGCTGTGGCTGGCACACCCACTGCCAAAATAAGCAACTTGGTCGCAGTGGTAAAGAGGTCAGTTACACAATGCATGTCCGCCTAAGCCAAAGGCAGGTGCAACACAAGGCTGCTCACCAAGCTTGCGCAGGTTGCTCTTGTGCTGCTCCGCCATAAACGGCACAAACTCTGCCATGCGCGCTGCTGCAACAAAGCCGAGGCAGTCATCAATGCAGTCCAGGTAGTTGGGCTTGGCCATGTACCTGGTAAGCGAGGCGAGGGGCTTGAGCTGAGCCCACAGCTGCTCACACGTCTCACCAACCCGGCGGCAGGCACCTGCAGAATAGTGAAACACTTGTTTGAACGACGGGCGGCAGCGCACTCGGCAGCACATATCAGCGCTGCAGCACGCACGTAGCTACTGATCTGCCCAACGTGCTATGCATTACTGCTGCTCAAGGCACTGGCAGCCCAGCAGGCCTGCGCTCAATGCGCATTGTGGTTGCATGGAGATATCTTTGTTGGCAAGTGACATTTGTTGCTGCAGTCAAATGCTTTTAACTGCGGTGTCCACAACATACTAGAAGCACTAGCATGCATGCTACTGTATCACAGTAGGCCAACACTTGCAACAACTCACCAGGCAGGTAGAGGCCAGAGTTGCTCAGGCAGCAGCGCACGCCGTGCCCCCTGGCATGCCACCACGGCACACGGATGTGGCACGGCCCAGGCGCTGCAGGCAGGTACAGCTGCCTGTGGCGGGAGTAGCTGCAGCCTGTATCCAGGTACATGATGTCCACGCGCGCGGACAGCAGCAGCTCCTGCAGCGCTAAGTCGTAGTAAACAAAGCGCTCAGGTGCTGGCATAGTCATGAACGTGCCAAGCAGCGGCTGGCCGTGGCTGCACACGCCGCCAGCCAGGCCACAGTCGTCGCTGATGCCACTGTACAGCGATGACTCCCGGGCGCAGGACAGGCGCGGGTGGCACTCCCCACCCAGCTCAATGCTGATGTCATCAGCATCAAGCGCAGCACGCTGCCGCTGTGTTGCTGACAACTCACCAGACTGCTTCATTGACCACAGCTGTCTGTGAGCCTTGTCCAGGAAGCGGCACAGCACAGGCGCTACTTCGTCGTAACCGCCGCTCCTGCCAGCTGATGCATAGCGGTTGAGCTTGACATTGGCATCAAACATTGCAGCTGACAGCCAGGGCAGCTCGCCGACGCTCCAAATGCGAAGGAACGTGTCAGCGGGAGCTGGTGGCAGCAAGCATGGCAGCAGGAATTGAACCGCTTCAGGTTTGGTAAGCACAATGTTTTCTGGTTAAGCAGACTGTGCTACAGGGTGCTGGGTAGGATGGCTGTGGCTTGCCTGAGCAACAATAGCAGAATCTCATCTTCCATGCCTGCCATAATGTCAGTCCTGACCAACCAGCATACCTGGCAGTAGACCCAGCTCTTTGACATTGTCAGCATGCAGCCCGCACGCAGCAGCTGCGACAGCACCTGCAGGGAATTTGCAGCGTAGCAGACAGCACCACAAGGAGTTGCTGTTGTGTCACACAGCTGCAGCCCAAACAGTACCGCTGCCGCTGCTTGCACATGTTGTAAAAGCATACAGGCAGCCCACCTTACCGTATGACAGCCGGTGTTGATTGCAACTGAGCGATGTGGTGCACCACTGCTACATCCGCCACTGCACCTCCGCTCACCTGCTGCAAAGAGGTGCGCGGCTGAGTGGTCAGGTATCCACATGGCTGACGCCAACGCAGCAGCACCTGCAAATGTATGACGGCAACGTCAGCAAACGCAGCAAATGCAGATAGCCCTTGCGCAGTGTTGAGTGATTGCTGGAGTTAGCAGGCAGAGCCTGCAGGTTACCTGCAGGATCTGGTGTGCCAGCGCATGCTGGGCATAGCGCAGCGGGACCCAGAGCATCAAGCTCCTCTCGCACCAACGCATGAGGGTCGTGTGCGTACTCAGCTGCACGGGTGTACTCAGTCCATGTCCACTGCAGGTCCCTGCAGGCAGAGCATGCCAATTGTCAGCTCAGCAACGTAGAGCAGTGTGCTATCGTCAGAAGCCTGTCCAGCGCTTACTTTGCATTGATTGATGGGACAGGGTCATGGCCAGCTGGAAGCGCTGGCGACACCGCTGCCGCATCAGCAGCGCTGATCACTGCGCACGCGACGTTGGAGGCGCCTGCATAGGCGTGCGTGCTGGTGCCGTCACCCAGGGCCAGCTCCCTGTACATGATCAGCATCTGCTTGTCAAACCAGTGGGTTGGCTGCACTGGGGTGTTCCCAAAGCAACCAACATCCGCAGCGCGACCTCCCAAGTATCATCGCAACGCTTGCACGTCACGGTTGGTACTGCCAGCCAGAAGTTAGTGCCAAGAGCGTGACAGGCAACCGGTCTGCTGCTGCTGACTGCGATGCAGGTGTCTGCACCAGCCCCTTTCAGCACGCTGCAGCAGCTGTGACGCTGCAGCGCTGTTGTAATGCGGTCGCTCAGCAGCTTAATGATCAACTGCCGCTGCTTCAGCTGGTCATAAGCCCAGCCTCCTGGTATGCTTCATACTGCTGAAGGCTGCTGCTGTTGGCAGCCCTGCGTTCTTGCCAGCTGCGGTGGAGCTGCTGCACACGCTGGCAGTGCTCGCTGTCGCCAGGCCACAGCAGCTGGGTGCCAAGGATCGCCTCCACATCTACATTCAAACCTTCACTACCCTGCCTGTGCAGCCTAGGCTTGTTCCTGGTGAAAGGATCAGGTGGCACAGGCTGCTCTTTCCTTTTGGACCTGGTCTGTTTCTGATTCTGTGCAGCAAAGCCTTGCAGCTGCTGTGAAGCGTCAATAAATCCCATTGCTGCGATATTTTCGAGATCTTGAAGCAGCAAGAGCGTCAGCGTTGAGGCTGCATCGGTACTGTTCTGCTGCGATACATGCTGGCTGCACGATTGAAAGATTACGCAGTTGTTTAGTTATTCAAGAAACAATAAAAGCTGCTGATGCAGCGAGTATGTCGCGACCAGCGGTGATGCTCACAGACGCCCGGGCAATTCAAATTGTACCAGCTGACAGCAGGCAGCACATTGAGGTGACAAGGAGGAGCGAACTATAGTATAGCGTATCTTTACTGGAGTTTTACGAATGTTTTTGGTTTCAAGCACTGGTAGTGGACACCTGCCACATCAGAGAGCATGGCTGAGCAGGGCTAGCAGCAGCGCTGGGGCAGAACTGCTGTGGTGAGTAGGCCACTGGGCACCCTGCCTGCCGCGCTGCATCACAACGGTGTTGTTTCACCTTGTTGGCGGTGTATACAGGCACATGTGGTGCCATACCAGATGCTGGTATGATACCCTACCAACAGCTGGTATGGTACCCTGCCACATGCTGGTAGTCATTACCATGTGACTTAGCTACCTCTGCTCAGGCTTCTGCACTGTGCTGTGCACACGATGCACATCACCAGAGCTAGCAGTATCCTTGGTCTCATGTTTCCTGGAGTCATACAGGAGAGTCATGATAGTTGGTTGCGCAGTACCAGGCAGCATCATTCTAGTGGGCTGCTGTTGTGGTTGTGGTTGTTGTTGTTGCTGCTGCTGCTGCTGCTGCTGCTTGCACCTTTCACGTGTAACAAGCACCGCCGCCAGCTAAACAGCCTGCTTTTATTCCTGTACAACGTTGACAGCAGCCACTTTACCTGCAACCATCGCGTGTTGTGAGCACATCCCGATGAGCCCGGCCCGATAACGGCCAACCACGGTGTCTCCTACCAGGTTCTTTGGATGCTGACCATGTGCTTGTTGAAGAAACCTATTCTATTCCTGTTGAGGATGCTGGCAGAGTGGTAGCACATCGGCTGCGCTGCCACATGGAAACGCCCGGGATGACGCGCCCCGCGGCCCGGGGCTCCCATGTGCTGAGCTGTCGTTCGCGAATGCAAGCTGCTGGTGAAAACATCACAGCTACATTGACAAAGACGTCTCTGTCTGCAGTGTAGGATCCAATGGTTGATGTTGAATTTGTACAGCCCACAGGTTATGACCGCTGTATCTCCCGAAATTCCATATCTCCACCATATGGCAAGGAGCAAAGAACGCACAGGATGCCATTTGTGCTGACGAGACAACATTAAAGTTTTGAAACTCCACAGCAGATTGTTAAGCCTGAGGCATATAGCGCTGCTCTACAGATGTCACTGTCAACAACCTTGGGAGCCTCACAGTGAGGCCACTGGGAGTGGCAGTGCCTGGTGCAGCATGCGTGCCATGCACTGCAGATTGCCACGAAGTCCTTGGGTGACCCTGCAGACAGGTGTCGATCACATCATTGCTTGACTGGGTCTGTGTTACCAGTGCTGATGTTGTGCACCTACCAAGCACAGCATGTGCATCGATGGCACTTGCTGCAGCAGCAAAAGTGGCTCATCATCATCATGTTACCCATTAAGCCATAGCATCAACGCCATCGGCCCCGCGCCCCTCAGGAGCAAAAGTGGCTGATGCATGCTGTACTTATTAATGCTCATTGCCATGCTGCTGCGCCCGATGTGGGGCTCGAACCCACGACCACAAGGTCAAGGTCAGCAGCAGCAGGCACGTCAGCAGCAACAGCAGCAGCAGCAGCAGTGTGTAACTGCTGCTACAGCAGCAGGAATGCCGCTGCTGCACGAGAGCCAGAACGGCTTTTGTCCCAAGCGCAGCTGTGCTGACCACCAGAGTGTGCTCAGTGAGGTGTTGGGTGGGAGGAAAGCTGAGGGGAAGGATTCTTATGTGCTGTTTGTTGACACCTATAAGGCTTTCCCAACAGTGTGGCTTGATGGGCTCTTTAAAAAGCTGTGGGACAAGGGTGTGCGTGGAAAGATGTTCCGTGTACTCTACAACTTGTATCAGGGTGCGCGCCGTGTGGTGTCTCACGAAGGTCATGTCACTGAGAGCTTCACATGTGACCTTGGTTTGCATGAGGGCGATGTTATTTCCCCCACACTGTACCTGTACTTCATTGATGATCTGCTGCATGAGGTGCATGCAAAGCAACCTGGCATCACCCTTATGGGCCCTTGTGACGAACCTGCTGGTCAGGTTGTGGCAGCCATGCAGGCTGATGACTTTGTTGCTGTGTGCGGATCTCTGGCTGAGGTTCAGGCTGTGGCTGCAACAGTTTATGAATACAGTTGTAAGTGGCGGTTCAAGCTGAATAGCTTGAAGTCTGCTGTCATGCATGTCACACCAGCTAGACAGCCCAGCCAGTTGGCTGACTCTGGCATCATTTGGAATGGTGTGCCTGTGCCTGTTGTATCAGAGTACTGCTACCTTGGCCTGTGGTTCAACAATGCCTGCAACTGGAATACGCACTTTGAAAAGATGTTGGCAAAAGTGCATCGTGTGAAGGGTGGGCTCATGCCAGTTTGGAAGAGCCGGCTCATCAGCATGGAAGTAAAGCGTATCATTCTGCTTACATGCGTTCGCCCGATTGTTGAATATGGCAGTGAGGTCTGGTTTCCGTCAACTGCAAGGCAACTGCAACAGATTGACAAAGTGCAGACTGACATCATCAAGTGCTCAATGCGTTGTGGCAAGGAGCGCGCTTGCACTTCACTTGTTCTGGCTGAATGGGGTGTGAAGCCATTGCACATGTGGCTTCATCAGAGGGCGATGGAGTATTACTTTAGGGTTCAGCGTATGAAGAACTGTCGGTTGCCACATCAGGTGTTTTCAGCTGAGTGGAAGCGCCCTAGTGGTGCTGTTGCGGTGACACCTTGGCATAAGTATGTGCAGAGTTTGCTTTGCAAGTATGGTGTGATGTTGAGGCGGCGGCTGATCGAGCTAATGCGTGCAAGAATCACATCAACCGTCAGGTCAGGAAGCTGCATGCAGACAGAATTGTTTGTGAATCACTGCAGCACTCTAATTTGAGCCGTTACATCACGCATGTGCACCCTACACATGCTGATGCCATGCGTTTTAAAAGGGCTAGGCCCTTTTTGTGTTCTGGTGCGCCAACGCGTGGTATTGAGTTGCTGATGCGTGTTCGGATGGGCTGTCTTTGTGTGCATGAGCGTACCAGTCGTTATGGTGGCAGCAGAGCTGATTCTAACACAGCATGTCCTGCTTGTGGTCAGGGTGTTGAGTCTTTGTCACATCTGATGTTTGATTGTCCCGCTACTTCTGCTCAGAGGGATACTATGCTTGATGAAATTCGGTCTGTTTTGCGTGATGTTGCTGGTGGCGCTGAAAAATTGCGCAATGTGCTGTCGTTGACTGATGCATCCACTAAGTTGTTGCGTTTTTTTAACATGATGATGATGATGAAGTTGTTGCGTTTTGTTTCTGATGATATTTGGGGTAGTAGGGGGGTGTGCCGAGTGATATCTAGGAGCATTGCTGAGTATCTTGTCCAAGCTTGGGATGTGCGTAATAATTGCAAACACAATGGAGCAGTGCTCCCTCTTTCTTCCGCTCCTGAGGGGCGCGGGGCCGATGGCGTTGATGCTATGGCTTAATGGGTAACATGATGATGATGATGATCATTCAGAACATGTGCTATGGTGACGGTGAGAAGTGTGGTAGTCAGCAGCATGATGTATGCCATGCCTTGAAGGCAACAATCATTTTTATACAGCATGTATACATGTGTCCGACCTGTGTTGGCTACCCACTCAAAGTTGTTGACGACGGCGTGTGGCTACTAGCACAAAACTGTGTGATGCATATCGGTGGTGATAGTGAGTAGTGTGGAAGTAAGCAGCGTCTTGTATGAGCAATATTGCATGGGATGAAAGAAGTGGGCCAGAGAGTGCCCAGGCCAAGCGTTGGCAAAGGCTCCGCGAGTGCCACTGTGGCAACCGTTGCCTGATAGGCTGTCAGTTTGGGTGTGTTGTACATCTATCTCAGCTCAGTATGATACATTTCTGTGATGGAAGTCAGCAGCTTACTGCTCAGGCGACGCAATCACTATCTGGCCCAAATAGCCAACTGAGTTGGGGTGCTAGGCAGTTCCGGTCACCGGAACACGGTGATACACAGGTGCTGAGCAGCGGCTTGTCATCACATTCCTATGTCCCCCAGACCAGCTCAAACACAGGACGACCCTCTGACGACAGGCAGTCAGACCAGACAGCTGAGAATAGAAGTCTGTGCTGCAATCCATGTTGCTTGCTTGGTTGGTTGGTTGGTTGGTTGGTTGCTCTTGCCTAACTGGGCTGGTGGGGCCCACACGAGTGAATTGCACTTACTGTCAGTCTGTTCGTGGGTCACGAACGAGCCTGCATGCGCTTCGTGTAATATAAATAATGCATGTAATAACTGATCCGCTGCTTCTATCCCCGTGCCGAGCACATTCACACGTCCACCTTACCTGCATCGTTTGCACCATCTGTGCCCACCACCGACAGCTGCTCCCAGCCACAATCAAAGCTGAACATCATGGTAAAAGTATATTTGAATTAGTTATCAATGCAATCGATTGCCCGATGGCAAGCAAGCCCGTCTTATCAGGGATTCTGTCCGTCATCAGCATTCGCTTCTGACAATCTGCTGGTGCAAACGCACATAAACGACTGAAAGTTTGCAGATGTCGAATACTGTGAGAGCCAGCGTGGTGCCAGCTGCTGTGTACGCGTTGAAGGCATTTTTTGGCGTGGGACGCATGGAACAAAAAGATAGCGCTGGATAACTTATTAATTTAATTACAATGTCACCATCAAACGTGCTGTCATCTCTCAAGTTTCACCACACCATATGCCACTGTCTGCTGTCTCACTAGACATGCTGAACCACAGAGGAACCCACTGCCCAGCCCTGTAGCATCAGTCATGTGTTGAGCAACCAAAAATCCTTGAAACATATAGAAACATCCTTGAAACAAGCCCACCAGACATGCCTTGACACAAGCCCTGACAGCTACCTGCTGAGCAGCAGCAACACTACTCAGTATCGACCTTCTGCCAAAGAGCCCCTACTACCTCTTCCACCAACTGTGCATCGAGCTGCTGCAACACCTCATTCACACTGGATGGCATCAGTGTGTGCACAATGCCCTGCACCTTGCCCAGCAGCAGCCGCTCTGATTTGCGCTTGAACAGCAGCGACTGCTGGAAGTCCCGCTGTGTGTTATAGTAAAACCGTGCCATCATGCTGCTGTCCTCCCGACCCGTGCCTCCAAAAGACTCTACCCTAAACATCCAAGCCCGAGCAGCTGATCCCACAGAACTGTCACCAGTACTGCTACTGCCGCTGCTGGTGCTGTTCCGTTGAACAAAAAATGGGCAGGGGTCTCGATCACAGCTTTCATCCAACTGCATAAACACCACATCCCCCAGCTGAACGTAATACTCCTCGTCAACCCAGCGACCAGGCCTGCCATCATCCCAGTCAGGTGGTGCCCTGCTCTCTGCTGCTGTGGCCTTGAGCCTTTTGGTGCCGCTGCTGCTGCCTCCAAAAGCCCCTGCTGCACGCTTGCTGCTGCTGCTGCTGCTCTTCACCATGTCTGTTGGTGGTTGTGGCAGCTCAGCGTCCATGCACACTGGTACTGCATTCTCACAAGGCAGCTGTGTGGCTGCAAACCCTGCTGGTAATGCTGTCGCAGCTGAACCGGGTTCATCACCGCTTCTGCTGCTTGCTGCCAGCGCAGCAACATTGTTGCTGTTACCAAGCTTTCGCAGCTGCCCCATCAGTTGTTGAAGCACTGCTCTCTCTGCTGCTTCACTGGCTGCCACAGACATGTACAATTTCTGCAGGTCCTGCTTCACAGCAGTAGCAGCGGCACTGCCAGAAGCTGCAGTGCCTTTCAACAAGCCAGCAATGCAGCTCCATGCAACAGCAAATGCAGCATCTGCTGCCGGAGCATCTTCAAACATGGCCAGATCAGTCAAAGCTGCCAAAGCAGCTGACAGCAGCTGCTGCGGGTTTGCTGCCTCTCCTGAAAAGTCTGCTGCTGCTGCTGCTGCTGGCTCAGCCATACCCTGCAGGCCTGCAGTGGTGCTGATAAAAGCAACTGCCTGCTGCTGCTGCTGAGCGCACTGCCTCACTGGTCTGCATGGCTCATATGTCAAGCGGCCTGCGATGCAACAGCGAAAACATGCAGAAAATATTTGGTGGGCAATATGTAACAAAATAATAATGCTTCGGCCAACCCCACAGCCACCTGATGAAATCTGCCTAAGCATTGATGTTGGATCCCAAAACTGTGGAGTATGCTTGTTTGATGGCAAGCCAACAGCTCAAAATATAAAGGTTTACTGTACTTGGCAAAGACACAGCTGTTGGATGAGCATGCGTATGTGGTGCATGACCCAGCAGAAGTGAAGGGCCATCTAGATAGCATTGTTCACCAGGTTGAGACCCTGCTCAATGGCAGGCCTTACTACTGCCTGATAGAGATGCAATACTTTGACCAGGAGGCTTCACGTGGGCTGGTCTTCCCACTTCAGTTGGAATCGTGTATAGGAATGTACTTTGTTCAAAAGGAAATTCCTGTTAGGATAATCCATGCAACAAAGCGGTACCCATTCCTGAATATTCATGGTTGGAAACAGGATAGTCGGTGGAGGCGAAAGCAGCGCGTGGTTGAAGTTGTCAGCAATATCCTGAACCCTGCTGTGCCTGGCAATGCATTTGCACACAGAAATCATGATCTGTCAGCCTGGAACTCATTACCCCCTGCACAAAGACACGCCGTTGCAGATGCTATTGCACAATGCCTTGTGTTCCATTATCGGAATCTGCAGGCTGTGTATGAGTGCCGGCCATCACTACCAGTGGAAACTGCCAATACTCCCACAACATCCCAACAAGCAATTCAGCCACCATCGCAGCAAACTACAGCAAGACAGGGAAGGCAGCAAGCGCCTTCCCTAGCTGAAATGCGTGGTAAGCTTGAGCGAACACTTGCTCAGCTCAAAATAGATTATTACGAGTTGCTGAAAGGAGAGGCCAGCAACTTGGCCAGGCTATTCAAAGTCTATAGGCAGCATCCCAGCAACAAGCACTTGAAAGCATTCCTGGCAGCACTCAACAGTTTTAATAACACAGAAACTGATGTATTAAGTCTTCAAACCCTTGAAGCCCGGCTAACCCCCTACTCACCTAGTGCAGAGGTGACCTTAACCGGAGAGAGACCTGTGTAGAGAGCCTCGTAGCTGCTGCAAGCAGCAGGACAGCTGGCCGTAAACTTCTTGCCCCAGTTGTGTGTGGGGCTGCAGTGCAGCAGCAGGTTCACACCAGGGGTCACGCTGAGCTTGTAAGCCTTCTTTGACCAATGGCTTGTGAGTAGCTGCTGCTGCTGCTGCTGTGGTGTTGGGCCTGCTGTCAGAAACTCTGCTGCCACACGGACCTGCACAGTCTGTGACCCTGCTGCAGCAGTACTCCTGCTGCTGACATGAGCTGCACAATGCTGTAGTGTGTGAACCGCTGTTCCGCAACCAGCGCCCTGCCTGCTCACAGCTGCACTGCTTTGCCGCCCCAGCTATCAGGCAGCAGCATAAGCATGCCAGCACCACGAGGGAGGGCATACGGATGTTGTCCTTGCGCCAAACCTGCAGCCATATCAGCAGCTGCAGCTGCCTGCTGCAGCGATGCTGCCACCGTGGCACATGCTGCAGTCCCCATGTCTGTGCTGCTGTCCAAGCCCCCTGTGTCACCAACTGCTGCCAGCTCTGCTACTGGCTCTGCTTCATGCTCAGCAGCTGGCTCTTTATTGCCCACAGGTGTTTCTGCTGCCTGCTGCGCCTGCAGAGGGATGCTGGCGCGGAGACTGACTGCTGGGGCTGCATTCCTAGCACCTGCAACTGCTGTGCATGCTGAAGCGCTGACTGTGCTGCTGCAGCTGCAGCCTGTGCCGCCCTGCTAGCTGCAGCCTCATCGCCGCGTGCGCTGGCAGCAGCTACCGCAGCAGCGCTCTGCAGCGCTGACAGAACTGCATGCGCCGCTGCACCCACGCTAGCCTGCACTCGTGCCTCGGGCGTTGCAAGTGACAATTTGATGGCATCTACATCACAGCGCAGCACATCAACTGTGTTCTGAAACAGAAACAGCTTGCTGGGAGCTGGTGATGCACCAAACATTGTGGTGTTTGCAGCTGCGATCTTGGCTAGGACGCTGTTGCTGTACGCTGTTGCTCCTGTTGGGGTCATACGCAGCCACTGCAGGTCAGGTCCAGCCTGGAAAGCTGGCGTGGCATACTGATGCAGCAAGGGCCCTGCCACTGCCTGAAGCATGCCCGCTAGGCTGCCACGCTTTTCAACTAGGGTGATCAGGTGATCCCAGATGGCAGATGTGCTTGCATTGGCTTGGTAGCGCTGTGTCAGCTCCACTGTGTGCTGCAGAGCTGCTTTCTGAGACTCTGACAGGTCATTACAAACAGCCCGGTTGGCATTGACTGGTGTCTTGCATGCAGCAGCGATATGTTTTAGGTGCTGTCAGTTGCTGTGAGCACGCAGGAATGAGCCATGATCCATCAGATATCAACAGTTACAAGGCTGATTGTTTGCACTGTCAACATAACCACCGCTGACACCTTGTAATGCTAGCACAGGAGCTCTGTAGCATGATTAAATTGCAGGTCATGAGATCAGGAAATTTTTATACCAGCAACTGTGATGCCAAATGTGGTCATCACACCCCGCATGACTTGGGTCATCTCATAAACCTGCTCATGTCACACACTACACAGAGCAACTCCGTCTAGTATGCTGCGGCTGGCCTGTGCCTAATCCCTTGGAGCAACATACCAGCCAAGCATAGACTGCCGGAACTGGACTATTTGCAGTGCCCTGCCGACAGCACGCAGGTAGTCCAGGTGGTTGCCAAAGGCGCTGGTGTAGTTGTTTATGTAGGTCTTGTAAGACGTGGAATCCTTGCTGCGTCCAGCTCGCATCATATACCAGCTCCACATGTCTGCTGGTAGGTTTGTGTCGGATGCCGTCCCCAGCTGCTGCATCATCAGTGAAACTTCACCGGCCAGGGTGCTCCGCATGCTGTAGAAGCTGGGGTCATTGTGCTTGGCACCAGCTGCTGCTCCGGAGGGTGCGGCTGCCGTGCCTGCAGCATCAAGTGGCCAGCGGGGAAGAGGGGGGGAGTGTGACACAGCAGGTTGCGTAAGCGTAGATACATGTTTGATCCAGTGTTGAATTGTCATTGAGCAAGAATGCAGTCAGCAAGGCACAGCAGCCTGGTGTATTGAAGCCCAGCGGATTGCGCCAGCAATCACCACACATACCATGAATTGTGTGTGCCAGCTGGCAGCTGATGAAAATGCAGGAAAGGCACCTTTGTGAACATGGCTACTGGCACATAGCAAACACAACGCAGCCTCCAAAAGACCAGCAAGGCCCAGCAGGAGACCTTGAAGCCCAGCAGATGGGCCCAGGGCCAAACCTTTGCAACAGCAGGTGACCCCACCACCCACCTGCAGATCGTATCTTGTCCCAGCTGCTGCCCAGGAAGCTGGCACTGCTGATGGCAGAGTTGACCAGCTTCGCCATGGCTGTGTCTGTAGGTGCAGCAGCTGTGTCATAATCAAAAGCAGGCAAATGCTTCAGGTCTCCATAGGGCCACACGTAGCCCCTCGCGTTGTTCAGTGTCTGCCGTGGCTGGGCTGGCTGGGCTTTCTTGGTCTGCACAATGGGCCGGCCTGGGTTCGTTGCCTAGAAGAAGGTCAGCACTGCCATTGCAAGGTTCACGGTTGCTCCCAGACAGAGGCCCGACATGCAGCGCGGCAGAAAGGACACGTAGTCAGGGTCCCCATAGGCATACTCATGCTGCAATTCAACATCAGCACAAGCAGGGCAGCGATAGCAGCAGCACACTGTCAGTGCACAGGTGCGGAAGCTGGTTGAAGCCATTGGCATACAGCCAACAGTAGGTTGCGTGGGTGCAGATGGGAGCATGAGATGGCATGAAATGAAGCAAGTCACTTGATGATATATGCATGGCACTGGTACACCTGAGTTGAATGATGAATGTGGAGACAGAAGGCCCAAGTCCCCAGTCCCCAGCCCATCCGCAGCATGCAGTGCTAGCTGGCATTCTAATGAATGGATGTGGTTTTCAGCACAACCCAGAGTACAATGTTTCAACTAAAACCCTGCAGATATTGGCTGTGTGTGCTGCTTCCAGAGGAAAGAGGAGCACCATGGCTCAGCTCACCTTGCAGCCCCAGTTCACCATGTAGAACCCTGTGCCCTGTGCCTCCTGAAAGAGCTGCAGCAGCCCAGCCATGCCAACCCCCCAGACAGGGGGAGTGCTCTCCTCAGAGACACCCTTAACACCCGTGAGTGACCAGCGCCAGCGAATGCCTTCTGCCTGCCGGCGGCTGGTGTACATGTGCCAAGAGCTGGCCAGCATGCCAGAGGCAGCCTGTACGCAGCGCATAGGTGCTGAGCCGTTGGCGTAGCGGCCTCCAGATGTCAGGCTGGCTGGGTGATACCAGTTGGGCTTGCCAGCTGCCTTGTTGGCAAGCATGACGTCACTGCAAAGCAACCAGCAGCAGCAGTACGCATCAGGGGCATGTTTGTCAACATGCAAATGTGAAATTGGGAAGTAACCAGGCTTTGGTAAAACAGGATGATAGCAAGCCAGCTTAGGGTGCCTATGTTTAAAAGCAATTTCATAAGCATGTTTTGCAGCCCCCTTGAATCTTTGAATCTTCTTGAATCTTTGACATTTTTGTGCAGATAGCTACAAACTAAAGGAAAACTCGGTCTTAAATGACCTCTTTGAATCCTTGAATCTTTGAATCTTAGGGTTTTAAGTTGTTGTATAGGGAATGAAAAAAATTTTTTGTTTTTTTTTCTGCAACCCCACATGGCAGCTCATTTTGGCCAAGATTCAAAGATTCAAAGATTCAAAGATTCAAGCCGTGTTTAAAAGCAAATTCATGAGCATGTGGGCAGCCTCTTGAATCTTTGAATCTTTGCCAAAGATTCAAGGATTAAAAGCAAACCCGGCCTAACCAATAGGTTGGTGCTGAAACCTGAACTTTGGAGTATGAAGATTGAGCAGGCTAGCTGGCCAGGTGGACATGAAGCTTTAGATAAATGTTGCGCAAGTGATCAGCAGCCCTGTCAACACTTTTGGTTGCATATAAACAGAAACCCAGACGTGACCCTCAGCAACTCACATGACCTCCACCAGTGAAGTCAGCAGCTCGCCTTGCCAATACTGCAGCACCAGCAGATTGGTCTTGAACCGCGTGGGCATTGCACGAAAGTCTGGCTTGGCAGCTGAATGAGCCACCTTGGCCTCCTTGGTAGATGGTTTGCCACCCTGGAGCAAAGAAACACTTGCTGTCAGATAGTTGCTCTACTAAGCAGAGTGTCAAAGGAGCAGTTGGTGCAAGCAGAAATTGAGTGTTATCATGATGCTGGTCTCAACATACCCTGGCCCATCTTTCAAGTAGCACTGCTGGTGCTTGAATGGAACATGTGCAGGTTGGGAGGATTTAGCCTGACACAAATGGTTTCCCTATACGTCTGCATGTCCAATGAGACACACACTGTCACAGGAGTAGCTTGTGCATTCAAGCACAGTCTGCCACTGTCTAATTAGACAAGAAATTGACATTTGTTGGTCAGGAATGGTCCAGATTGACACAGCACAACCCAGTTGGACCAGATAATGGCAGTTTCTTGTGGCAACAATGGCCCCTTCTTAACCCAATCTGCAGCAAAGTTGGCCCCTGTCTGCAGGGTACTTGCCTTGGCATCCCACCAAGCCTCCATGAGGCGCACCACGGTGCGTGCTGTGCCAGGGAACAGCAGGTCAACCTCCATCTCCCCCAGGCTCCCGTCTGCCTGCCTGTACTGGACGGTGTGCTTCATGCTGACAGCAACTCCCACGCTGTCAGCTGGAAAGCATAGGTACCGGCCAGATGCCAGAGGAACCGTGTGCTCATACACCAGCTGTGCAAGTAGGAAGGATGCAGGTGCAGACAGTTGTTGTGTGTATGTAAGCAACCTATTGGTCTTTTGATACAACTCAGCTGTATGTTGCAAGCAAGGGGTTTTGGGTGATTATAGCAGTTTGAGAGAATGCTTCGCCAGTGGTAGCAAAGATTGTGCTTTTTGCCATGGCTGGCTGCATTCCATTGGTGTTCAACCAGTTGCTGCTGGTGCCTGTTTGCTGCTTCTAATCTTATCTGGTATTTGACTGTAGCTTCCTCCAGGTCCAGGCTCATCCCAGCTGCAAATGACTGCTTGACACAGTCCTCCCAGGCTGCAGCACCTTCCCTCTACAGTAACTGCCACAAGTCACATGAGGCATGCTCCGAACGGCGCTGCAATCTGCTGAACGCCTCCAATCCCTTGGGATCCAGAATCTCGCTGATGGCCTTTGCTGCGCCTGTGAGTGGTTGCACCTGCTTGCCGCAGAGGGGTGCTAAAGCGAGGAGTGCTGTGCTGGCTTTGCTTGCAGACGCAGCAACATCAAGACGGTCTATTGCATCTCCAATGTACGCAGCCCAAACTGCAGGCAGCAGCAAATCAGGCAAAATGTGTTGGACGGAGCAGCATGTGGTGTGAAGGGTACTGACATGCTACTACTGGCAGGAGCATGCTTGCTGTTGCCTGCATTTTGCTTTTACCCCACAATGTGCATAAACGAGACACACCTTGCTGTCCAGGCAGGTTGTTGCATTTGAGCAGCGCCATACTGCTGGCGCAGCGCTGCTGCACAGCTGAGGCGGCTCTGAAATGGCTGCTTAGAAGGCTGATGAGGGCTCTCAACGCTGTGAAAGGATTATTTGAAGTTTCTGAATGCTATTGCAACGCTTAAAATCATGTGAATGGGCAGCACACGAGACTTGCCATAGGCATAGCTCAACATTTAAAAAAGGTCACACATTCTGGCACGTGCCTTGGACTCCAAAAACCTCGAACCCTCCAAGTAGTACAGGGCGATACGCATACAGCCGCGAGGGCATAGGGGAAGAACCCCACAACTTGTACGCACGAGGTTTCTAAATACAGCGTTTCAGCCCATCAAAATGATACAAAATGAAAGAAATGCTTGTATAATTTCGTTATTCAAGGCACGTGCGATACGGATGTCCAAAAACGGCAATTGCTGGTGTCATGCAGACTGACAGCAAAGCTGACAATAATATATCCTCAGTAAAGCTCCCTTTCAGTATTATCTCAATAACATGTTATTAATAATATTTAGCAAGTTTTTTTGTCAGTTATATTGAGGCCATGTAAAGCCAGTTTCGGTAGTATACAACCTGTTACATCCTCTTTCATCTCAATACAAAAGATGTTTAGCCTTGTCTTAGAGATGCAATCTGTGACTGAGAGAGGCTCATAGGCAAGCTTTCAGTCCATAGGAGGCTTTCAGTGTGCAATGGAGGCTGCAGGCTGTCCAAAGGATGCAGGAAACAGCTGTTTCCTATCGCCTCCTGGGGGGTATAGCATCGGGGTTCAGCAGTGGGCTAAGCCCTGCTCAGATCCTTTGCACTCAGACAGCATCCCTTGTAGTGCATCCTTTGGACAGCCTACAGCCTCCATTGCACACTGAAAGCCTCCTATGGACTGAAAGGTTCTCTATGAGCCTCTCTTAGTCACAGATTGCATCTCTTAGACAAGGCTAAACATCTTTCGTATTGAGATGAAGGGGGATGTAACAGGTTGAATACTACTAAAACTGGCTTTACAGGGCCTCAATATAACTGACAGATTAACTTGTTAAAATCTTTTAATGACATGATATTAAGATACTACTGAAAGGCAGCTTTACTGAGGATATATTCTTGTCAGCCTTGTTGTCAGTCTGCATGACATCAGCAATTGCTGTTTTTGGACATCCCGTATCGAACGTGCCTCGAATAGCGAAATATTACAAGCATTCAATGAATTGTATATCATTTTAATGGGCTAAAACGCTGTATTTGGAAATCTCGTAGGTACAAGTTGTGGGGTTCTTCCCCTATGCCCTCAAGGCTGTATGCGTGCAATGAGTGTCCTGGTACGGCCACTTGGCTGCTTTCAAAGTGGTGGACAGTAAGGAATCTTTTCTTACATTTGCGGCAGTTTCTGGGACACTGTCTATTGGTGATTGCTGGCCACAGGGAGAAGTGTGCACTCATCATGGTGGCGGGGGGCCCATCTAGCAATGTGAGTGATGCATTTTGCCAGGGATGCTCAGTACGTTGATTTTGTACAGTACGTTGTACGTTGCTTTGTACGCTGTTTGTACGCTGCTGTCAAGGGAACTTGCAACGTACTGGTCAAAGTGTCACTGGAAGTAACATACTGACCACGTACAAGAGCGGTTTCTTGCTGCAATTTAGCTAGATTATATAATAATAAGATACTTACATACAATTGCGCCAGTGAGGAGTTGAAATGGCTTCCAGCACCGCCCCTGCAAACGAGGAAGCGTGGAAGGAGTCCACCAATCCTGTCGACCACTGTGAGGTTGTCGCTAAAAAACCAACACAACTGATTACAAGTGCAAGCACTGCAACCACACGTTCAGTGGCACCAAAACACGCTGCTATGTGCACCTTACTGGGGACGGCAGTGGGGTCAGGAAGTGCAGCAATTGTCCTGTCGAGGTGCAGCGTGCCTTGAAGGCTGCTAAGGCTCAGAATCAGGGCAAGGGTAACCTCAAGCGCAAGGCAGAGGAGGATCTGCAGGAACAGAGGCGCAGCAGCCACTCTGAGGCAGGCGCTGGGCCAAGCAGTGCAGCAGCAGCAACAGCAACTGATGGGTTTGACAGCACTCCGGTGAGCATTGACAACTGTACAGCAGGCAGCAGTTTGGATTCTTGCAAAAATTTGGCAGCTAGTTTCACCACCCCTTGCATGGGATGTGGCAGTCGCTCACATGTACACTAATGTTGCTGCTGCTGCTGCTGCTGGTGTGCCCGTAGATTGGCAGGGCATTCAAGCGTGCTGATGCCCAGAGCGTGCATGATGCCCTGGCAGATCTGATCTTCTTGGAGGGCCTGCCCATGCGGCTGGTGAGGAGCAAGTACCTGCGCAGCTTCATTGACGCTGTGTCCACCCATGTTGAGCACAGACTGGTGTCCAGTGGCAAGGTCAAGTTCGTCAAGGGCCGGTGAGTCAGTGACTGCCTGCTCAGGCATGCTATGCATTGCATTGCATTGCACCGCACTTCCAGGAATGTACTGCAGCAGCAACTGGGGTCTGCAGCCCTTTCTTTCCTAACATTCCATGATAATTTCCCTTGCTTTCATTGCTGCTGCCAACTGCAGTGAGGACTTGCCTACGCCCACCTACAAGCCCATGGCTTACAACACCCTGCGCACTACGTGCCTGGATGCAGCAAAGCAGCGCATACAGAAGCAGTTGAAGAAATGGGACAAGCGGGCCAACAGCACAGGCATGACCATCAGCTGTGACGGCTGAAGCGATGCTCAGAGCCGCCCCATCCTGAACGTGCTGGCCACCTGCCCTAAGGGTGCTATGTTCCTGGGTGCAGTGGATACCAGTGGTGGAACCAAGTCAGCTGAGTACATCGCTGGGGTGCTGACTGAGTACATTGAGGCTGTGGGGCCTGAGAGGGTTGTGCAGGTGGGTGCTGTGGTTGGGCATTAGGGGAGCAGTTTGCACGGGTGCAGATTTGCTGTAAGGTTGAAGGAACCGGAAGTTTCTAGAAGGTTCTAGAAGGTTCTGGATGTTTCCAGAAGGTTCCAGATGTTTCCAGAAGTTCTAGAAGTCTCCGGAAGGATGTAGATGTTTCCGGAAGTAGTATGTTCTAGGATTGTCTAGAAGCTTCCTTGGTCCAGAATGTTCCAATTGTAGGCAGTTGAGGAGGCGTTGTAGGTTTTCGCCAAGGCTATAAATAGAGGGGGCCCCTCCTCACTCAACAATAAGTATTCACTCAAGAAGTCTTTCCATCAGACCTCTCAAGTCCTCCTAGCCTCGTCTATTGTGTGAAGCCTTCCCATGGTAACTAACTGAGCCTTCTATACAACTACGGCCTACGTCGAATCGCTATAGAAGACCTTAGTTGCCAAAGGACCCGCCGTCAAGGCGTGACAAGTGGTAGCTGAGATTGTCTACGAACACCGAGGAGTCCTGGAGATTCTACAAGCTTCCGGCATATGCCAGGCAAGTACAATCCGGAGAAGCCTGCACCCAAGGTGAAGTTTCTGGAGCCTCCCTCGCACCCATGCGCCGCCAAGTTCCGGACAACCTTTGAGCTCAACGGCGTGTGTTCGTCCCTTCTACTCCTATCCGGAACATTCCTGCCAAGACCGACTATCATTGCCTTAAGCCTTCCACTAACATCAAGAAGCATCCAGCCAAGAAGGTTCCAAAGTCTTCAACCTACTCTCCGCGCATCCGGAAGATTCTCAACAACATCCTCACCAAGCCTCAGCCCACGCCCGTGAAGCCCCAGTGCTTCAAGAAGGAGGTGCGCAAGCCAATCCCTTTTGAAGACGTTTGTGCGCGCATTCGGGCAGCCCAGGCGGTAGAGCACCGCGCACACCAGGAGAAGCTCCGGAATCTTCTTCACACGGCAATTGAGGAGCACATCACTAAGGAGGCCAAGGCCAAGGGCGTCTCTGATTGTGAGTCCGCTTGCTAAGCAGCCATGGAGGGATCTGGAGTGTCGCCGGAGATGTTGGCCTTACAGCAGCAGGTGGCTCAGCTTCAGCACGCGCTTCAGCAGATGCTGCAGCAGCAGACCAGTGCTGTGCCTACAAGCAAGCTGAAGCTCCCCAAGCCACCAGAGACCAATGGCAGGCAGCCTACCCCTGTCAATTGGTGCCACAAGATGGAGACGTACCTTGCGGCCGAGGGCGCCAACCTCAGCAGCTCTTCCATTGTGACGGTGGCAGCGGCCTACCTCAAGGACTCAGCCCTCAACTGGTACCGCCAGCATGAGCAGGCTGTGGCGGTGGGCAAGGCTCAGCCCTACGCTTCTTGGGATGAGTTCAAGAAGGCCTTTATCGCCCGTTTCACCCATGTTGACCCAGAGGTGGACGCGCGGGAGAGGCTTGACCGGCTCACCCAAACGCCGTGGAGCTTGCCATTAAGGCAGACTCGATGGTGTGGGAGCGTGGTCGAAACGGCAACAGCCGCTTCGTCAACATGGGCAGCAACAACTGTGGAGCGGTTGCAAGGGGCGGACCGGCACCCATGGAGCTCGGAGCAATGGAGCCGCAGAAGCCCAGGAACCAGCCGCTCAAGTGCTTCTACTGTGGCAAGCCAGGGCACAAGCGGCGGGATTGCAAGAAGCTGCAAGCGTACAAGCAGCGTGATGGGGACACCTCTGCACGGTCAAACTGAAGGGCGCGTGCAGTAGTGTGGGTCGTACTGTGCGCATTGAGCAGGCTCAGCCCCGTGCGCCTGTGAGAGACTCACGCCAGGTAGAAGGCTCACAAAGGCCTAGTGAGCCTGGAGCATCCAGTACAGCCCAGGGAAAAGCGGGCACCCGTCGTTGTGGACGACTGCGGGACTGTACCTACTGGCTGTTCAACCGCCTGGAGAAGGTCAAGTATGCCGATGCTTACGGGCCATTCTCAGTGGACGCCTGCGCACGTGAGGAGACTGCCTAGGCCGACAAGTTCTACAAGGGCTTCACTGACTTCCGCAAGGCTAATGTCAGCGGCGAGTCAGTATGGCTGAATGTGCCTTTCCGGCATGCTAGCCAATATCTGAGGCACTACCTGGATTGTAAGAAGACCGCACCGGAGACGACATGCGGCGTGTTTATCCTGCCCAAGTGGGACAGGAAGCCGTGGTGGAAGCTGACGCAGGGGATGAGGGTAATTAACGAGTACCCTGCGGGAACGGAGGGCTTGTTCTCTATCCCATCCGGGGACAGGTGGGTGGAGCAAGCTTCTCAACGGCCGGTGATCATCCTGTGGGATCCGCCCGTGAAAACAGGAGTGAAGCCAAGGCCATGGGAGGAGGAGTTGCAGGCGAAGCAGGAGCAGGAGATACTCACTGCACCCGAGGCCGAAGACTCGTGCACCGCCATGGAGCTAGGTGGTCTTGAGCCTGCTAGCCATGAGCTCATTCGTCTGAAGGCCATGTGCCGCGGCGAGGTGCTTGATGTGCTAGTAGACTCAGGTGCGAGTGAGGACTACATCGATCCGAGGGTGGTGATGAAGTTCCGATTGCCTACTCTCAAGCTCCATCGACGTCAAGTGAGGCTCGCCAACGGTTCACTGCAAGATGCGGGGACGGTCGTGCCTGACCTACGTTTCCGTATTGGACAATTCAAGGACCGGAGGCCTTTTACCGTCACTCAGCTGGCACCATACGACATCATCCTTGGCAAGCCTTGGTTGACTGCTCACAACCCTGCCATCGACTGGGTGTCTAACACCATCACCATTGAAAAGAGGGACGTCACATACACCTTGCAGCAACCCTCTAACATCGAGAGGACAACTCCCGGTGTCAGTTTGTTGTCTGCACTTCAACTCAAGCGGGAGTTACGCAAGGGCGCAATTGCTTACCTTGCCATCCTCAAGGAGGTTGAGGAGGACCCAACTATCCGTGCGATAGATGACCTCTCCCTTCCTTCGGGGGATCCCGAGTGGGTTGAACGGATGAAGGGGGTACTTCACAAGTACTCAGCCATCTTTGGCAAACTGCCAAAAGGTGTACCTCCATCCCGAGGTGTGGAACATGAGATTGAGCTGGAGCCTGGTGCCAAGCCCCCTTACCTACGTATTTATCACATGAGCCCTTTGGAGCTGGCGGAGGTCAAGCGACAACTAACGGACCTGATTGACATGGGGTTCATCAAACCTTCCAAGTCGCCGTATGGAGCACCCATTCTTTTTGTTCCTAAGAAGAGTGGTAAGCTTCGTATGTGCATTGACTATCGGGCGCTGAACAAGATAACGGTGAAAAACCGCTATCCTTTGCCTCGCATTGACGAGCTGATGGATCAGCTTCATGGGGCGACGATGTTCAGCAAGCTTGATCTTCAGAGTGGCTATTGGCAGATCCGCATTGCTGAGCAGGATGTGCCAAAAACCGCGTTCCGGACGCGTTATGGTCACTTTGAGTGGAAGGTTATGCCTTTTGGGTTGACCAACGCACCCGCAACTTTTCAGCATTTGATGAATAAGATTTTGCAGCCATATCTTGATAAGTTCGTGGTGGTGTACTTGGATGACATCTTGATCTTTTCCAAGACACCTGAGGAGCATTTGGAGCACGTGGCTAAGGTACTCGCGGTTTTGAGGGAGAATCAGCTTTATGTGGGGCTTGACAAATGTGCATTTGGGCTCAGCGAAATCGATTTCTTGGGACATGTCGTCAGTGCCGACGGCATTAAGCCAGATCCCAAGAAGGTGGCAGCGGTTACGGAGTGGCCGACACCTGGCACTGTGCGTGAAGTGCGAGGTTTTCTCGGTTTGACTGGTTACTACCGGCGCTTCATTCAGCACTATGCTCAAAAGGCGTACCCGTTGACGGAGCTCACCAAGGAGAGCATCAAGTGGCACTGGCGGGATGATGTAGTAGGTCGGGCCTTCGACGAGCTCAAGAAGGCATTGGTGTCCGCACCTGTACTGGTGACGCCTGATCCGAGCTTGCCTTATGAGGTCTACACCGACGCCTCCAAGTTTGCGCTTGGAGCGGTACTACTTCAAAATCAGGGCAAGGGCTTGCAACCCGTGGCTTATCTGTCACGGAAGCTCTCGCCAACAGAGCGCAACTACCCCACTGGAGATCGGGAGATGCTTGCAATCTACTACGCTCTACAGCAGTGGCGTTGCTATCTGGAAGGAGTTCCCTTCAAGGTCAACTCTGATCACCTGAACCATACTTGGTTCAACAAGAAGCAGGATCTTTCTCGACGACAGGCCAAGTGGAGTCAGTGGATCGAGTCGTACTACAGTGGTACGGAGATTGCTTACAAGGAGGGAGCTAAGAATTTGTCAGATCCTCTGTCACGGCGCCCGGATCTCGCCTCAATTGAGCTTGCTACGGCATCTGTGCCTAGCAACTTGAAAGAGGAGATTCAGGCTGGATATGAGAAGGATCACTACTATGATGACGTGATGCCAGGTCTGTGGATGCATGATGGGTTGTGGTACTTCCAGGATCGCGTGGCTATCCCAGCAATTCCCGAGCTCAGGAAGCGCATTATTGCCGAGTGCCATGACTGTCCAAGTGCAGGACATCTTGGCCACACCAAGACCCTGCAACGTGTGGCCAGGAGATTTTGGTGGCCGCACATGAGCCGTTCTGTCTATTCTTATGTTGTGGCATGTCCTTCATGTCAGCGCAATAAGCCTGTGATGCAGCGACCTCTTGGTCTTCTGCAGCCTTTACCTGTGCCTACGGCAAAATGGGAGCAGATTACCATGGATTTGATCACAGATCTGCCTGTTACCAAGGAGGGGCATGATGCGGTGGTGACCTTTGTGGATCGCCTGACAAAGATGGTCCACTTTGCACCCACCACTAAGACTGCAGGAGCGGAGGCGATCGCCAACGTATTTGTGCGTACATGGTATAAGCACCATGGTTTGCCTCGTGTCATTATCTCTGACAGGGATCGGCGGTTTCTGAGCCACTTTTGGCAGGCATTGTTCAAAGCTCTTGGCACTGAGCTGCGGTTTTCTACAGCTTTTCACCCGCAGACTGATGGCCAGAGTGAGCGTGCGAACCGCACCTTGGAAGAGGTGTTACGCCACTTTGTTTCACCTCGCCAGGATGATTGGGACGATTACCTAGATTTGGCGGAGTTTGCTATCAATGATTCAGTCAGTCCTTCTACGGGCTACACGCCTTTCTATTTGGCGTATGGTCAGAATGTGTCCTCACCTATTGATTTGGCAGATGTGATCGTGCCAGCAGCGCAGATGCGTGCTCAGGAAATGACGGACGCAATTGAGCATGCCAAGGCCAAGCTTCGGGAGTCCCATGAGCGCCAAGCGCGCGCAGCCAACAAGGAGCGACAACACTACCTGTTCCAAGTCGGAGACAAGGTGAAGCTGTCCACAATCAACCTCAATTTACCATCCACGATGAGCAAGAAGCTCGCAGCTCGCTTCATTGGCCCCTTCACGGTGGAGAAGGTCATCAATCCGGTGGCCTACAAGCTGAAGCTTCCTGCTTCTCTCAAGATTCACCCTGTATTCCACATCAGCTTACTCCGGCCATGGAAGGAAGATGCGCAGTTCCCTGACCACAAAGGACACTCTGCACCCGTGCTCGTGTACCCTGATGACGACCAGTGGCTGGTAGACAAGCTCCTTGACAAGCGGCGTGAGCGAGTCGGCCGGCGCTGGATTATCAAGTACTTGGTCCGTTGGCTCAATTGTGGCCCAGAGGATGATTCATGGGAGCCAGCAAGCAACATTGAGCAGAGCTTGATAGATGAGTATGAAGCCTCTCATCATGCAACCCCAGAGCAGGAGGTGGCTACCCGCAGCACACGCAGGCAGGTGCGTCGACGTGGCTGATGGGTAAGCAACGAGGACGTTGCTCCTTGGGGAGGGGGCATGATGTAAGGTTGAAGGAACCGGAAGTTTCTGGATGTTTCCAGAAGGTTCCAGATGTTCCCGAAGTTCTAGAAGTCTCCGGAAGGATGTAGATGTTTCCGGAAGTAGTATGTTCTAGGATTGTCTAGAAGCTTCCTTGGTCCAGAATGTTCCAATTGTAGGCAGTTGAGGAGGCGTTGTAGGTTTTCGCCAAGGCTATAAATAGAGGGGGCCTCTCCTCACTCAACAAGAAGTATTCACTTAAGAAGTCTTTCCATCAGACCTTTCAAGTCCTCGTAGCCTCGTCTATTGTGTGAAGCCTTCCCTTGGTAACTAACTGAGCCTTCTATACAACTACGGCCTACGTCGAATCGCTATAGAAGACCTTAGTTGCCAAAGGACCCGCCGACAAGGCGTGACAGCTTACAAGGAGGGAGCTATGAATTTGTCAGATCCTCTGTCACGGCGCCCGGATCTCGCCTCAATTGCGCTTGCTACGGCATCTGTGCCTAGCAACTTGAAAGAGGAGATTCAGGCTGGATATGAGAAGGATCACTACTATGATGACGTGATGCCAGGTCTGTGGATGCATGATGGGTTGTGGTACTTCCAGGATCGCGTGGCTGTCCCAGCAATTCCCGAGCTCAGGAAGCGCATTATTGCCGAGTGCCATGACTGTCCAAGTGCAGGACATCTTGGCCACACCAAGACCCTGCAACGTGTGGCCAGGAGATTTTGGTGGCCGCATATGAGCCGTTCTGTCTATTCTTATGTTGTGGCATGTCCTTCATGTCAGCGCAATAAGCCTGTGATGCAGCGACCTCTTGGTCTTCTGCAGCCTTTACCTGTGCCTACGGCAAAATTGGAGCAGATTACCATGGATTTGATCACAGATCTGCCTGTTACCAAGGAGGGGCATGATGCGGTGGTGACCTTTGTGGATCGCCTGACAAAGATGGTCCACTTTGCACCCACCACTAAGACTGCAGGAGCGGAGGCGATCGCCAACGTATTTGTGCGTACATGGTATAAGCACCATGGTTTGCCTCGTGTCATTATCTCTGACAGGGATCGGCGGTTTCTGAGCCACTTTTGGCAGGCATTGTTCAAAGCTCTTGGCACTGAGCTGCGGTTTTCTACAGCTTTTCACCCGCAGACTGATGGCCAGAGTGAGCGTGCGAACCGCACCTTGGAAGAGGTGTTACGCCACTTTGTTTCACCTCGCCAGGATGATTGGGACGATTACCTAGATTTGGCGGAGTTTGCTATCAATGATTCTGTCAGTCCTTCTACGGGCTACACGCCTTTCTATTTGGCGTATGGTCAGAATGTGTCCTCACCTATTGATTTGGCAGATGTGATCATGCCAGCAGCGCAGATGCGTGCTCAGGAAATGACGGACGCAATTGAGCATGCCAAGGCCAAGCTTCGGGAGTCCCATGAGCGCCAAGCGCGCGCAGCCAACAAGGAGCGACAGCACTACCTGTTCCAAGTCGGAGACAAGGTGAAGCTGTCCACAATCAACCTCAATTTACCATCCACGATGAGCAAGAAGCTCGCAGCTCGCTTCATTGGCCCCTTCACGGTGGAGAAGGTCATCAATCCGGTGGCCTACAAGCTGAAGCTTCCTGCTTCTCTCAAGATTCACCCTGTATTCCACATCAGCTTACTCCGGCCATGGACGGAAGATGTGCAGTTCCCTGACCACAAAGGACACTCTGCACCCGTGCTCGTCTACCCTGATGACGACCAGTGGCTGGTAGACAAGCTCCTTGACAAGCGGCGTGAGCGAGTTGGCCGGCGCTGGATTATCAAGTACTTGGTCCGTTGGCTCAATTGTGGCCCAGAGGATGATTCATGGGAGCCAGCAAGCAACATTGAGCAGAGCTTGATAGATGAGTATGAAGCCTCTCATCATGCAACCCCAGAGCAGGAGGTGGCTACCCGCAGCACACGCAGGCAGGTGCGTCGACGTGGCTGATGGGTAAGCAACGAGGATGTTGCTCCTTGGGGAGGGGGCATGATGTAAGGTTGAAGGAACCGGAAGTTTCTAGAAGGTTCTAGAAGGTTCTGGATGTTTCCAGAAGGTTCCAGATGTTCCAGAAGCTCTAGAAGTCTCCGGAAGGATGTAGATGTTTCCGGAAGTAGTATGTTCTAGGATTGTCTAGAAGCTTCCTTGGTCCAGAATGTTCCAATTGTAGGCAGTTGAGGAGGCGTTGTAGGTTTTCGCCAAGGCTATAAATAGAGGGGGGCCTCTCCTCACTCAACAAGAAGTATTCACTCAAGAAGTCTTTCCATCAGACCTCTCAAGTCCTCGTAGCCTCGTCTATTGTGTGAAGCCTTCCCTTGGTAACTAACTGAGCCTTCTATACAACTACGGCCTACGTCGAATCGCTATAGAAGACCTTAGTTGCCAAAGGACCCGCCGACAAGGCGTGACACATACCCTGCGCACAGAGGTTTTTCTGGGGTTAAAACCTCAGAGTGACAGCCCGAGCTGAGCTGCTTGCAGCTTCCTATTTTACAAGGTGTCTGTGGTGGCGTATGCAGCATGAACACACCGTGTAACCCCTCTATCTCTTATCTCGTGGCGCAAGGAGTAAAACTGCTCCGGCTTGCTTTGCCCACCTGGCTCTGCTGGGCGCGGCCCGCGAGTCGCAAGCGGCAGCACAGACGATCGGTAGCAGCTTCGACACGCTAGAAGTCAGCCTGTCAGCTGGTCCAAAACAGCAGGCAGCCCTGGCCCTCGCACCAGGCGAGCAGCACCAGTCTGACGTGTACAACCGTTGGTGCCTCTTCCAGGCGCCACCTTTATCGCCTGGACTGCTGGTCTATATTGGCTGGATGTGTGGATTATCTCGCGGGGGCTCTATGCGGTTCTGCGCCTCGGCAGGTCTGGTGTCGGAGCAGCATCGAAGGTTCGCAAGCCCCTGCTGGATGGACGCCTCGCGGGGCGTGCAGCCAGTCTAGCTTCAGCAGCTTCCACAATTTGTGCCTGGTGTGCTGCAGCTGTGACAGCCGCTGGAGATAGCGCTCCGTGTGACAACAGCAGTAGCAGCAGCAGCAGCAGGCAGCAGGCAGGCCCTGCCAACAGCAGCACCCTGAGGGTGTGGCATCGCCCTGCCCTGCTCACAGGAACTACAGCAGCAGTATCGCCGCTACTGGTCAGCAGGCGGATGGGCTGGGTTTAGGGTGGCCTAGCAGGTGCTGTCTAGTGGTGGTACCTGGTCCCTTTGTGTTGTGCAGTAACTTGCTGGCAGCTCCTGGAGTGCATGGATGACCTGTGCAACTGCATTACATGCCTTGCTTTGGTTGTCCAACTGATTACACCCATACTTCAGCGTAAATCATGTCTGCCTTTGGGTGGAACAGTGATTTGTGAGCTCAGCCTGCTCGTGCAGAAAGTGCATAGTGGCCCATAGTGGCCGGGCACTAGTGCTGACACAGTACTGTGCTCTTTCTGCACGGCTTGCCGTCCCTGACACTGATGGCAGCACTTGTTTAGATCCTTTTCGATTCTCCATCTGGAGGTAGATTGGGGGAGTATTGCGTGGAGTAAGGAAGGCGGCTGTGCATGCATGGCCAAATGCCAAAACTTACACACATGAGGCCATTTCTCCAGGGGTTGGGGCTCTTCGAGGGCCGACCCGTGCTGAGCTCTATGCTGAACCCTATTTTACCAGGTGTCTGTGGTGTCGTATGCCGCATGAACACACCATGTAACCCCTCTATGTATCTATCTATGGCGCAACACACTTATCGTTTTCACGACTTATGCAAGAACCTGTGCGCCAAACTGCTGCTATTCCTGCAAGCGCGGCTGCCAACCAGCCACAGGCCTGACCAGCCTGACACAGTAGCACAACACACTACACCTAGTTACCAATGTATCCACCGCGCAGGCGCAGCACCTTCTCCACGCGCTTGTGCATGCCGGCCATAAGGTTGCGCAGTGTTGACTGCGGCAGCGCTGCCCACGCGAGCAGCACCGCAGCCTTGAGCTCCTCCAGCTTGGTATACTGCTGGCGGTAGACCTGCTGCTTCATGATGCCCCACACATTATCAATGGGGTTGAGGTCTGGGCTGTTGGCAGGCCAGTTGGGCATCACCTGGACACCCTTGTCTGCCAGGAACTTCTTAGTGGCCTTGGCGGCGTGCGCAGGCGCGTTGTAACGTGACGGGGTCTATAGGCCGGAAACGAGGCATGGAGGCATCGCCTTTTGGGGTATCGTTACATTGGTAGCTGAGCGGGTCGGTTCCGTAGCTCAGTCGGTAGGGCACCGGACTCGGGTGCGGAAGGTCCTGGGCTCGAACCCCACCGTGCTCGTTTCGCGGATGAGGACATCACGCTACCTCGAGGGGGAGGTATGTAACGTGACGGGGTCTATAGGCCGGAAACGAGGCATGGAGGCATCGCCTTTTGGGGTATCGTTACACGCGTTGTCCAGAACAAAGGTTGGCTCGCCAGCGCCCACCGCGTTGAACAGCTGCCTTGTCTCTGGCAACAGCTTCTCCCACATCAGCTCCTGGAACTCCTGTGCCCCCACGCCAACCAGCTTGACAGTCTGGCCCTGCTTGGTGATGCGGCTGTACTGCGGTTTGAGGCCGGTGGTGCCGCTGGCAAAGTGCAGCGCAGTTTTGCCATGTGCTGAAATGGCGGCATACACATGCAGCTGCTAGGACTTGTTGGGCCTGAACCTGATGGGCTTCTGACCATTGAGGTGCCAGAACTTGCCTCCAGGGGGGCTGCCATGCAGAGTGAAGTAGGTGGAGTCCAGCGCTGCGACGCCCTGCCAGTCTGTTTTTGCCTGTTTGTGCACACTAGACCAGGACACGCGCTTCTTCATGGATTTGAGGGTGATAAGGGGCTGCATGGCTGGCCTTGACCTGCTCATGGTTGCTGAAACTGCCATGTACACTGTAGAGTTGCTGAGGGTTGCACCTATATTTCTAAAAAAATTGCCAGATCCCTTGCTGGCTTCTGCTAGGTTTGCCACAGTGTGCCAGCAGCTTGCATATGTGCCATAGACGGTCTAACTAGACACACCCTGCTGTGTCCTGATACCACGTAGAACTGCTGAGCTGCTACCACAGACATCAAAAATCTTGATTTTTACGTAATGTGAAATGCAAAATGTGTTTTTATGCGCGATATGCAGTCCACGGATGGTGCTGAGCATGCGCAATTCACTTGTGTCTCCAACAACAGGCAGGTTAGAGCAGAGCAGAGCAGCGCCCCACAAGCAGTATGGCCATTCTTGCACAACAATTTACCTGAAACGTATGAAAGCATCAGATATCCCACGCAGCACAGAGCTGCTGCTGGACTGCAGTCAACTGGATGTTGTCAAAGATGACACCATGATAGTGCTGACCACCCATGGTGAAGTGATTGACTTTGTGAACATCATGCAGCGCAACCTCGCTGAACATGGTGCAGTGGCCAGGACGCGTCAGCGCATGAGACACAAGATGCTTGCTAACAATTTAAAAGCAGCAGACACCTGGGTGTGCATTGGCATGTTGAATGGCATTCCCAAAGATGCTGAAAAATGGGCTGAGTTGAGCATGGATTGTGTTGAATACGCATGCCTGGAACACGTGCTGTACAAAAAGTTGATTCCAGTTATGCTCAAGGAGGAAATGCCGGCACAAGTTCAAGAGAAGATGGCGGTCTGGACTGATCACATGGATGCCATGAGCGGCAAAGCTGGCCAAAAGGAATGTTGAATCAACAGATCAGATACTATCAAGAGTTGCCTAGGGTTGTTTTGGTTTGTTGCCTAGCAGCCTCTCGGGGTGTTGTGTACTACGGCACGTGTCAGTGAGTAGCTGTGTTGTGTTTTTTGCAACAACAGTTGTACGTCCAGGTGATGAATGTTTGTTGAGCTTCTTACAAGGTAAATTGCAAGACTGCTGTGTCCTCCACAACATTCCACACAAATGCAGCTAGTGGTAGCCATATGGCTGCATGTACAGCAGTTGTCCCTACACAGGCATTGTAACACCGTGTCAGCATAGGCTATGCTCAACCCACAATTGCCCATAATTTTGGTGTATCATACTAAGTCAGTTTTCAGTGATGATGTTGCATGCTGTTAGAGGGGTTACACGGTGTGTTCATGCGGCAGTGATGATGTTGCATGCTGTTGACTTCACACTTCCCACTTAACCACACCCACATGAACATATATACAACCAATGTAAATGCAGCAGGATCCCGTCCGAAGCCAACCTGCACTCGCAATGTGTGGGCTCCTGACCTGCCAGATGGCACCTATTATGTCAGGTATTGGTGCCTTCTATTGTTGAATGTTACTGACTCACACACTTCACCACTACACAACAATGACATATAGTCACCTGGCATGGCATGCACCAGCTGCTCACAACCTGTGATTGGTTTTCAGACCATGTGGTGTGGTGCAAGTGGAAGTGTGGAAGTCAGCAGCAGACTATGTGAGGCGCTGACTTTGAGGCGACTGCACTGGCCATGTAGGGGCTCCTGACCTGCCAGATGGCACTTATTATGTCAGGTATTGGTGCCTTTTGTTGTTGTATGCTACTGACTCCCACACTTGTCCACTTGACCACAATAACATAGAGTCACCTGGCATGGCATGCACCAGCTGCTCACAACCTGCAACTAGGTATTCAGACCATGTGGTGTGGTGCAGGTGGAAGTGTGGAAGCCAGCAGCAGACTATGTGAGACAACATTGTGTAAGTGCAAAAATAATAGATTAGTCTACTGCACAGGCTACTAAACATCTCAAGAGACGCTGACTTTGAGGCGACTGGGACCTGGAGGGTCTCTCAACCTGCCAGTGGCCCCTGTTATGTCAGGGATATGTGCTGCAATGGAAGCGAGGGAGGCTCAGGCCTCCTTGCATATGCGCATGCACACTTGCAGACGCCTAGGCTCTACCCTTATGCACAGGATCGACCTGTCTCATCCTAGAAGCTTTAAGACTTGCTAACCTTCCGGAGAGTTCTGGAACAGCATGGCCGATACCAGAAATATCCAGTTAGTTACCAACCTATGTGGAGCGTCCTCTTACGTAGAGGAGCCTGTGCGCAACACGCAATCATCCACAAACCATCAGGCCCACAATCAAGATATCTCTTAACATGCACAACCCATACAAGTCTACACATATCAGTCAACATACAAACATGAGTACATGTACATAAGAGAGGGGACTACCCAAGCCTCCCTTACTCATACAACCGCTGGGCAGTATTATAGCTGTGGATGAGTACAGGGCTTCAATCAAGCTCCAATCGAAGTTTTTAGGTAATATCTAACTTTTTCATTGGAGATTAGCAGTCACAGACCCATCTGCTTACCACACACAGGCAGATTTTGCACTGCTGGAGCACGTTTCTAGCCAATGACAACACATACGTGCCCCTTTCGGTCACCAAAACAGACCAAGAGGTCAACCAAAAGGTTATCGATTGATTAACCACCTGGGGCTGAAAGGTTTTCAACAGCCCTCTGACCCCTCTACCCCTCTCACCTCCTGTAACGGGATAGTCACCCTCGTCGGACTTATATGGGCGAAATCCCACCTAATAGCATTGCCTATTAGTAGTTCTTGTTACACCTCCCCCCCCTCACCTCATCACTTTCTATCCATTCAATTTATAGTATGTATAACTTCCAGTCCCAACCATTGCAGGCCGACACATTATGGGACAACCTGTACTGCGGTGCCGATGTATGCATGTGGTGAGCAGGTGAGAGGGGTTCTCCCCCCCAGTTGAATCTCTTCGGGGTGATGTCGACTGGGGCTGAAAAGTTTTCAATAGCCCGCTCACCCCTCTACCCCTCTCACCTTCCTCCCCTTCACCTCCTCACTATCTATCCATTCAATTTATAGTATGTATAACTACCAGTCCCAACCATTGCAGGCCAGCACATCATGGGACAACCTGTACTGCGGTGACGATGTATGCATGTTGTGAGCAGGTGAGAGGGGTTCTCCCCCCCAGCTGAATTTCTTGGGGGTGATGTTGACTGGGCCTGATAAAAATTTCAATAGCCCTCTCACCCCTCTACCGCTCTCACCTCCCCCCCCTCACCTTCTCACTTTCTATCCATTCAATATATAGTATGTATAACTACCAGTCCCAACCATTGCAGGCCAACAGATCATGGGACAACCTGTACTGCGGTGACGATGTTTGCATGTGGTGAGCAGGTGAGAGGGGTTCTCCCCCCCAGCTGAATTTCTTTGGGGTGATGTCGACTGGGACTGAAGAGTTTTCAATAGCCCTCTCACCCCTCTACCCCTCTTACCTCCCCCCCCTCACCTCCTCACTTTCTATCCATTCAATTTATAGTATGTATAACTATCAGTCCCCACCATTGCAGTCCAACACATCACGGGACAGCCCGTACTGCGGTGCCGATGTATGCATGTGGTGAACAGGTGAGAGGGGTTCTCCCCCCCAGCTGAATTTCTTTGGGGTGATGTCGACTGGGGCTGAAAAGTATTCAATAGCCCTCTCACCCCTCTACCCCTCTCACCTCCCCCCCCCTCACCTCCTCACTTTGTATCCATTCAATTTATAGTGTTTATGCCTAGCAAAGCAGTCCTTTTCAGGGCGGGCTATGCTGGGTGGGTCTTTGCTGAGGTTTTGGATCTGGCAGGTGTTCTGCCACTGGGGTGATTTATGCTGGGCTGGCCGCAGGGCACTTTATGTTCCTGTTTTGTCGCTTCGCGACAAACAGTCTGCCGCTTTGCGGCAGTGGTAGACGTTGCAATGGCTACCTCTGAAGCGTTGGTAGCCAGACTTCAGACTTTGTAGAACGAGTTTGCACGTATGAA